>JANHGL010009303.1:188112-234481 GCA_024611195.1 Ceyx melanurus | reverse complement strand
GTGCAATAATAATAATAATAATAATAATAATAATAATAATAATAATAATAATAATAATAATAATAATAATAATAATAATCTAACAGAGATAGAAATGCCTATTTTAGCATGACCCTACCCTAGGATTGATGTTCAAAAAGAGCTACTTGTAGCTGACTAGCACCAGTTCATACCATCTCATCATTATGGTTTGCAGAACTCTCGTATGTTGTTACATTTTTAACCAAATGTTCTACTCTAGTGGAGAGGGAAAAAAAAAAAATAAAGGAGGGGGGATCAGAGCAATTTCTGGGAAAAGCCCAGTTAAATGTCCATTAACTATCAGGTGAAAATAGAGAATTATTTTGGAAAAGTCTGTAATTGTAATTCTTACTAATTGAATTGTCTTTTGATCTTATATATAGAATATGAGTGGAATAAGTCCATACATGACAAATAGGTGATGTAAGTGTGCAGTATCATTTAAAAAAATACACATAAAACTCTTTTGTTTGGAGTTTCAGGGAAGGCTGTGAATAATGGATAAGTTCTTCAATGACCAGATTAGAGGAATATAAACTCTAACTGTATTTATCAGTAATATGTTAGAGTCTTGCACAGATAAAGATTGCTTGTGAGGACAATAGGATAAAAGATAGTATAGCAGAAGCATATCAAATATACCATGGGGAAGGTGAAGTGAAAGCTGCAGTTCCTAATTGGAAGTAATGCAGGAACAGAAAGACAGGATTCAGATAAGTAACTATCATCCGTTTTGGTTTCTGTGAAATAATTTGTGTAAAATACAAGCTCTGTGTTGAGGAGGAGGAGGAAAATATAAATTTTACACAGACCTAGGAATGCTCTTGCAATTAGAATTTCCTAAGAAACATCATGTTTCAATGTTTAAGCCAACCACTGGTTGAGAAAAATTAAGACTTCCTTAAGAAAATGTGCATTTCTTGCATTTGGCAGGTGGCCATTGTCAGAGATGAGATCCCAACCTAGGATGTACAAATGTCTGTCCTTGTATTTTCAACTTTATTTCTACTACTTGTGGTACATTCATTAATACCTTTTATATCCTTGAGTCTTTCCTTTCCCCAGAGACACATTAACTTTCCTTATCTTGCAATTACTCTGTCTAAAATAAAGTGTGAATAGCAAGAATAAAAAAAATCAGTTGGCAACTGAAGAATGAAGAATAGCTTTACAAAGTGTCAATGAGGAGATTGAGAAGCTCAGCTCTGCAGGAGCACTCTATTGTTTTATTTGCTTTGATGTGTGTGTTACTTGAGCTTTTATTCTGTTGTTTCATCCCCAGTTACGCACAAGTTGATCTCGATGTGTTTGTTCACTTTTTGCATATTGCCTGTTTTCAAAATCCCTTTCTCTTCCAGGTTTTTATTTTTCTCCATCCAGTGTCACTGGCTGTCTGCCATGCCTGTGCCACGTCACTGCTTCAGTGAATCAGATCTGTGATAAACTAACTGGCCAATGTATTTGTCAAGATGCTTCTGTAACAGGACTAACCTGTGAACGTTGCAAAGAACTTTATTTTGGATTTGACTCTGTGACAGGGAGGTGAGTGTTTCTTTTTTACAGGCCAATTAACCTCCTTATTACTTTTTTTTTTTCTCATAGTTCATGCAAAGGTTTAGTGACAATGAAAAGATGCTCTATAGTTACATTAATCCTTTGAATTCATGAGTGCACTGTGTGGGGTACATTACACAACATATATACACTTTGTGCTCCCATAAGCTGAAGGAAATATATTATGCTGCAGATTTAAATAGAAACAACCAGAAAGATATATAATGCTAATGCTATCTAATGTTGTAGCTGTTGTTTCTCTACATTTCATCTGCATCTTCAGCAAGCTGTGTTGCTTTCTGAAATGTTAGCCATTTACTCTTAAAATGAAGGTTCTGTGCAATTCTTAAAACTGGTAAAAGTTTTTGGAGATCTTAGGGAGATATTTTAATAGGAAAAAAAAAAAAAGTAAAAATTACAGATATTCCTGTATTTCCAAATTTCTTTTAGTAGCAGCAGTAGAAATGCTTGTAGCACTTTTCCTCTTAAAAAATCTGTTTTTCTAAAGCAGTGTATTCTTTTTCAGCATGTGCCACAGGGTAAGTTGTTTATCTAGTGTAGTCTGGAGCCTATAGGTGTACTAAAATTGTATGGATATATTCCCTGGAATGCAAGTGGGGAAATGCATCTATAGGTTATAGGCATCATTGTTATTCCAACTATTTATCTTTCTTTTCCAGGATTATCTTTCTTGCTTAATCCCACCATCTCAATTTCCTTTTAAATATTGTCTAGAAAGCTCAGTTCTAATGCTATTATATTTTCATGCAGGTTGATAGTGGTTTGGGGTTTTTGTTATATTTAGTATTTTTGCCTTAAAGAAAAAAAACACAAGCCAAAACCAACACAACCAAAACCAAAGGCAAGTAGAACAACAAAAACCAATGAACACAACACCCCTTCCACAAAACCAAACCAAAGCAATAACAACAAAAAAAACCCCCCACAACAGAAACAAACCACAGGCAGAAGCAAAGTCTGTCCAATGTTCCCTTCCACATGCTCCTTTCCCACAAGTACTGTGGGGTAGACATTGCCTCTTGGCAATGATTATCAGTGTTGCCTTGCATAGAGTTGTCATTTTTCTGCAGATGTTTAATTTTAACTTTTATATTACTGTCACTTATTAGAAGATTTTTAAAAATAATTTTTTACAGTTGCACATCACAGATGCATCTGCTAATGGCCATAATCTGTAGAAATAAGGATATTTACACTTCCTGTCATTTCTAATGGTGATGAATAAAATCTGTGTATTATTAAAGATTCCTTTTAAGTATATTTTCCTTATTATTACTGATATATTTTTTTTTATTAGATTTATTTCATCCCTGCCCCCCCCCCCAGTTTTATGAGATGATGGAGAGTTTCATGTCTGTGTTAAGAAGTGGGTTTCCTGAATGTGATATTGGTCTTCAGTTTTTGAGTTTTGAGCTGTCTTCTGCATTTTGAGTTGTCTTCTAAAACTCAAAATGTGGAAATACTTGGAATTGTTTAGATCCAGATCTTGTTGTAAAGATAGACATTTTTTAGTTGTGGAATTTGATTCAGAATTTACTTTAATGCTTCAATAAAACTTAATCCTCATTACAGTATTGAAGACTGCTGTGGTAGTACATTAGCATGATTAACTTGTATTACGTATCCTTGGCTTCCTTTTAGTTATCATCCACTTGTGTAACGTACCTCAGTTCCTCAGGCAGAAACATTTATCCACTGAAAATTATAATCCAAGTCTTTATTTGTTCATCTATTTTAGTCAATTTCTTTAACTCTTAATATAAAGTAATATTCTTTTTCTTTCTCTATAAAGTTGCAAAGTCATTTTAACAACCCATGCTTTAAGTGTCTTTTAAAGAGCTGTCTGTAGCTGTCTTGGCACAATAGCAGAAAAGCAAAAATTGTGATACACAGAAGCTGTGAGACTTTAAAATTTTTACACTGTGAGGAATGTGTATAAGCTGTTTTATTTAGTGATGTTTTTGAGATAAAACAGGAATTCCCTATTTTTTAATGCATTTCAATTTATGAAGCAGGAAAATATCCTTGACAATTAAAGAATTAAAAATACTGGATAATTGCAGAGGTCTGAATAAATCTGTAATGTTTGTAATTGGTACACATTTGAAATGCTTTACCTCTGTATTGTTTACTATAATGAACTGGTCAATGAACATAACAAATTGTTTTTATATATATATATATATATATATACACCTTGACAGATTACTGTTTATGAAATCCATTTAATAAGTGAGGTTTTCCCATAGGGATGAAAAATGAACATTTTAAACAGATTGCTGGAGAGGCTCTAACTGCACCTAGAGAGTCAATGTAATAAAGGTTTCTCTATATTAATATTACAAAACCCATTTATCCTCACAAAATCAATATTGCAATTCATCTTGGCCCGGCATTTCTCTTACCATGTTTTAAAAGTCTTGTTTTCCTTGATTTTTTATAATACTGTTTTAATAAAAAAAATGCATTTGACTCGGAATATCCTGAAGAAGTAACATTTAGCGAGAATGCTGAAAATACTTTTTACATGAGTAAAAGTTGTTTTTTTTAAAAGTTATTAAAAAAAACCAAAAACCAACTTTAATTGACTGAATCCTTAATCCTGACTGAGAAGCATGAACTATGCCTAGCAACAAAGGCAGTTCTTGTGTTCTGCAGTTTAAGAGAATGATGCATGTGTCTTTGTTTTTTCTCTAAGTAAACTGTTGGGTTTCTTTTTTCCATTATTATGTTTAAATAGTCTAAATAAAACCTCTACTTGAAGGGGAATTGGAATGAAGTGTCTACAGATGAAGACACCCAATACAGTTTTGAAAAAATTGCCCTTTTCTCTTGACTATATAAGAGGGCAAACTACAGCATAATGGTTTCCAAGAGAGAATGTATTTTATTTATTCCCTAAAGGATATTAGTCCATAAAACAAATTTGCAGCTTATTTTGCAGCTTTAGCTTTTATCAGCCTTTTTAAGGGTGTTGAATGATTACCCAGGAGATCACACGACATGAGCTGCTGTGGAGTAAAGGAGCTCTAATATAGAGAGCTCTGTGATGGGCAGAAAATGTATGTGAAAAGTTTTCTTAAACTTGTTAAAATTTTGTCACATTTAATGTCTATTTCACTGATTATTGACCTGAATTTTAGTGGCCTAATGTGAAAACAATTTCCTCCCTGCCCTTCTCTCTCCCATGCCTTACAAAATCTGATACCCAACACATAACTGAACTCACTTTTATTTCTGCCTCCTTATGGATAGAAAAAGACAGACCAAGGTGATGGGGAAGATGGCAAAGTAACTTTACTAAATTAAAGGTGGCACCACCTTTTTCCTTGGATCTGGGGGAATGGGCCAAGGAACGATCAGATGAATATAAATCAAAAGCTCTTATCTAGTTTTAGGATTAACAAAGCAAAAGAGACATGTCATGACTTAGACCCCCTTGAACTTCTCCAAGGTCTTTCTGCCACTTCATCAGATCTTGGGATCTGGTATTTAGGGTTATTTAAGATTCTCTCAAGGCTGATGTTGCTTATGTCTGAGACTCCAGCTCAGGGGAAGGGAATGAGGTGTAGATTTCCCAGTATGTTTTATTTTCACTGTACAGTGCCACATTTCCCACAGTCTGGAATTTTTTCAAAATTCTTTCAGTCTGCAGCAATTAAAATATAAGGAAATTACAGTCTAAAATACGAAGTTTTATTTGATATTGCTGACTTTCTGTTATGACTAATAATGGCAATCTGCAATGCAATGAATAGCAGTGTTTGCAGGAAGGAAAAAAAAGTGTTTTGCTTAATTTGGGAGACCTTTTTGCAGCCTTTCAGTAGCTAAAAGGGGTTTATAAGAAAGACGGGGACAGACATTTTAGCAGGGCCTGTTGCAACAGGATAAGGGATAATGGTTTTAAACTAAATGGGGTAGGTTTAGACTTAGATATAAGGAAGAATTTTTTTACAGTGGGGGTGGTGAAACACAAGCACATGTTGCCCAAAGAGGAGGCAGATGCCCTATCCCTGGAAACACCAAAAATCAGTTTGGCCTGGGCTCTGACTAGCCTGATCTAATTGAGGATGTCCCTAGTCACTGCAAGCAGGGGTTGGACTAGATTTTTTCTTAAGGTCCCTTCCAACCCAAACCCTTCTATGATTCTATGAACTGAGATCTTACGAATATTTGCATGATCCTGGTATAAATATCTGATATCCTGGTATAAATGAATGACAGTGGGCAGTAGTATATCAAGTGAAAAACAAGTTGATCATTACAATTTTCACAGGCAAAAGCCAAAGTATAAATTAATGCTGAAAGTACTCTTCTGATGCCAGGGAGATTTACAGAACTGAAATGTGACATTTGTGTGATACCAATGACTTCAAATTTTTGTTCTTTATAATTAAAAGCTGTTCCAAATTTAATTGAGCATTCCTTTTAGTTATTTTCAGTTTTGTCCACCAGGCTGCAAAGAAAACATGTTTTCTGTTATAATATTCAATTTCAGCTATTTTATTTCCTTTCGCTGTTTCAATCTGAGGGCTTTTTTCTCCCAATTTTTTTCTACATTCATTCTCCTTTACTCACAGCATGTTATTTTATTCAACTCCAATTTGCCTTTGCAGAAAGAAATGATTAATTTATTTCTTTTTCAACAAAAACCTAGTTTCCTCTAAGTTAGAAGGTTGCTTATTTTGTGTGGAAACTTAAAAATTGGTTACACATGTATCACTGAACTCTACAGTTCTACAAGGTTCTGTAAGTAGGTCTGCAGGACTGAGTATTATTTGGTAATAGTGTGACCGATATTAATTAATAATAATTATTACCAAACATTATTATCCAGTTTGTGTATGGATCAATATAGAAAAGCTCTTAATTTTTAAAGTTTTTTTCTAAATTAGAATATTATTCTGGGATTTAGATGTTAATGCTCATTGTAAGTTACTTTTTCATCAGATTTTGTACTGTGTCAGGCTACTGAACTGCTTATGACTTTTTAATTATGTTGCCCAAGAATCTTTTAAACAAAACCTTACTGTGCTTAACTGAAGTGTTAATGTGTTTTCATCGCTTCCTTGATTTGTTTTTGTTTATAGATGTCAGCACTGTAATTGTCATCCTGCAGGAGCTATTAGTGGGACTTGTCATCTTGTTACTGGACAGTGTGTTTGTAAACAATTTGTAACTGGCTTGAAATGTGACAACTGTGTTCCCAACGCTAGTAATTTGGATGTCCACAACATATTTGGCTGCAGTAAAAGTAAGTGGATGTTAGGTCTTAAAAGCATATCTTCCAAAGTAATGTTTTTTGTTGATGTAGTGAATATTAAATTAGGTTGGCAATACTAAAACTGGGTTTGACTTCCTCCCCCACTCTGTATTTCTAATCTCCAAAATTTGGGTGATTTTCACCATGAGTATTTTAGAAGTATTCTAGAGAGATGTACAGAATGCTTCATGTTGTACACACAGCTTAAGCTTGTAGTTTATCCCAAGGTCGAAGCAAAGGCCCATAGTCCCCTTGCACTTCCCACCATGTTCTTTGTAGTAACCAATACAAAGCTCACATTTTAGTTTCACGATCTCAATAGTATTCCTACACCTTACAGTTTAGCCTTTCTTCCTGCCAGGAGACCTGCCTTCAGAATGTCTGAAGAATATCTGTTCAGTGTCAAAGAAAAGGAAAAATAGATGTAGTAAGAAAACTGAATTTTTAAGTTGTCTTCAGGTCAATGCTCAGAAACTGGCTTTGAGGACATCATGCTGTGTAATGCCAAACTGTGTGAGAAGCACCTCAGCTAATTCTAGAAAGGTTTTGTTATATTCTTGTGATGCAAAATGCACTGCTATACACAGTTGACAGCCCAATCTCAATGTCATGTAACCAGTGAATGAGGTACTTTGCTCATGCCAATTGATTATTTCTGTCAGCAAGCCTAATAATGGAACGTTAATAAAAAAACCCCATTGGTCCTACTGTGTTAGCTCAGGTAGGCATATATAATGCAATATAGGGTTAGACGTTCCCAGGTAATCTTTGAAGGGTCCAGAAAACATACTCCAATAAAACATTTCTTTATGTATTCTGCGTAGGTATTTATATGATATTCACCATCATAGTACGTGCATGCTATGGATTTGCAAGCAGAGATATGTGTACACATAGGGATCCTTTACAAGAGCGGAGCACTTTGATTCCAGCTTGTATTTCAATATAAATTGGTTTAAATTTCAAACAAAATGCATTACAGAATGCAGAGTGTTATAAAGAATGAAGAGACAGTTTGTTTCCAAATATTTATTTTTTTTTTGATCAAAGTTTGGAAGTGTTTAGATATAGTTTTATTTTCTTTTTCCCCATACTCTTCTTTCTAAGGCATAGTATCTAATAATTCTGTAGATAGTTGATTGGCTTGTTGCTTCTTTAAAACGTAGGATGTTTCAACTGAATGTATAATATTAATACATGGCACATTTATGATGCTGTTCATCTTTAAAGTGCTTTACAAACATAAACCAACCTACTTATTTATGTTGGGATATACACTGGATAAAGGTCAATAGCAATTCAACTATAAAATTGATTAATAATAATATGACATAGATAAATAATATCATAGATTTTAGATAGAAAAAAAAATGCATCAGACAGTATTCTAAATGAGAAGTGGAGTCCTCTTCTGGACATAAATGATATAGCAATTGCAGTCTTTTGGTTATTCATACTAAAATTATTTAACTTGTTGAATATATACAGAGCTTTGCCTAGCTTGATATTTGTAGTTACCTTCCTTGCAGGACAGTTTTTTCTTGACTCATACCATTACTGGTTATAAGTCTTTGCCAAGTGAAGCAAATGTAAGTTTCTGTCACTGTCCAATTAACGTTCTTTAAGGAAAAGATCTATTTTCAAATTTTCTGCCCAATAATATCTTAGGTGCTACATAAAAAGCCTGAAATCAGTACTTTCCTTACACATCTAAACCAAAAAACAGCAAACGTGGGAGCAATATGCAATAGTGTGAGACTGGGAATGGAAAATGAAGGTTATACAGGTAAATGTCTATGATTGCTCAGGTCTTGTAAACATGTATTACATGGAGAGAAACTTTCCAAAAGACCTAAGCGATTTAGGAACACTTGTTTATATACTTACTGTTCTCAAACTTTATTCCTATAGAGGCTTCAGCATAAATCCACTTCCTAACTTGACTGAATACAAAACCTCCAGACTGGCATCAAAGAAACCTGTGCTTTATAATGGGGGATGATGACCATGTGTTTTGTTCAATCCAGTGGATTCTAGAAATATTTTCTACTATTTCTTGGCTGAAAGACTACAGTAGGAGAGAGCTTTTCATTATCGTACTCTAAATAAAGAGCTTCAACTTACATTTTAGATTTGTGTTAGAAACTCATATCTAATGTAACCCACTGATGTTGACATAAGTCCCTACACCTATCACTTGTGTGGTTTGAAGTCCTCATGTTGTTTAGTGCCTGCAACTTTAATCTATTTTCTTGTCTCCTATTAGCTTGGCTAAATAGATTTTGATAGCTATGTATAATTATCAAAATATTACATATAAGATACTCTTTTGATAAATATTTAAAAATGCATATAGAATATTAAGCAAATAGCCACATAATGAAGATGATGATAGTTTATAAATGGAAGGATAAAAGAACTTAATTAAAATCCTCATACTTCTAATATATTTTCTATAATACTTAATGTAAGGGAAAAGAGCCTGTTGGGTACTTCTGGGTCCAACTCCTGGTAGCTTGCTTCATATGCTGATTTCTGTAATTGCCCATGGCTATTCTCATTGCTGGAGTGAAATATCTTCCTTTAGATGCACACTCCCCTGTTTTTATCCTCCCTTGGTAAAAAGGGTAAGGAAATGGCACAGTTTGCCTCAAAGGTCAAGTTATAGTGATTACTGGCTGCCAAAATGCACTAGTTTTCTCTGTGCTAATCCACAGTGTACTGAGGGTCAGAGAATATTGCTTTCCTGAGTGTAACAGGCTGTTTGGAGGTCTCATAGCAGGATATAGATTTATGATCTGATTATGATTATGTGCAAGTGTGTATATATGTCTGTGTATATCTATGCACATAACATTTAATTTCTGAGTAACAGCTGTTATCTTGGAAAGTACCACACTCATACAGTTGGATTTCAAAAGAGACTTTGACTGCTCTTTCTGAAAATGTGAGATTTTTGGCTTGTGAAATTCGGGTTTCCTTTTCTATTTATTGATAGTGGTGCAATTAAGGAGCACATATTTCAAAGTTAATGGAGGTGATAGCAGAGTAGTACCTTGGTAAATATGAATCTCAAACCAATTTGTTAAAACGTTAGATATTTTGCTCTCACTGGTTTGAATTTCATTGGAAACAAATGTTTCATGTACTTCGATTAAAAAGCTTTAGAGAACATTTGGATGGATAGGTTTAGTCTATTATAATGTTTTCCTGGGTGATTGTATGTTTACTCAACCATTTTTCATTGAAGAAAAATTAGCAGTCTTTGCATTTTTATTTAGATTTGTGATTATTTATTACCTTCATTTGGACATTGTCTGATTTGCATATATTTTTAGCTCCATTACAGCAGCCTCCTCCTACAGGAGAAGTTCTCAATTCCTCTGTTATCAGTCTTTCATGGAGTTCCCCTGACTCTCCAAATTCTAACAGGCTCACTTACCAGTTGTATAGGGATGAAGCTGAAATTTACACAACTGAAGACTACCACCCTTATAGTAAGTATTTACAGTAAGATGACATCAAAGATTTGGAGTGTATGTTTGTGTATACATATATATGTATATATATATATATGTATTTTTTCTTAATGAATTATATTTTCTCTGATTTTTAGTACATTATTCTGTTTTGTTGCTGTTCTGTGTTATTAATTTTGCTTGAAAGACATGAATAGCCCGGTGTAAAATATGACAAACTAATTAATACAAAATGGCTGATATATTTTTACTTTTTGGATATGAAAAACTTAAAAATTGTTTCACCATAAGCATTCCCTGTAAAGTCCCAGATAAAGAATTAGAGGAAATGGAAGAGACCACAATGTGCTTAAAATTCCCCTTTTTTTCTTTTTTTTTTTTTTTCCTATCCTTCAGGTTTTAAACTGTTAACAGACTAGGAAAGCTTTTTGTGGCCTTTAACTTTTAGCACCTTCTGTTAAGCTATCAGTGTAGCTCCTGATTTGCCTTTAGCAGCACCACTTCTCTCATGTTGAAGCTTGCAAAGGGATCCTCAGAAGGCAGTCCTCAAGGATTCAACACTCTGTCCTAGCTGAAAAGGTGATTTTGTGCTATTGATCCTCTTATCAAAGGAAAGGAGATGGATTTGGATGCTGTTTTTCTCTATACATGATACACAAGTGTTTTTGTTTGGTTGGTTTAAGATGATAGGTGTGGTTTGATACTATAGTTTGACTTTGTTCTTTAGTTTGTTGTGTTTTTATACCTGTGCAGCATTAATATTATGCAGAAGTGGAGTCTTTATAATTATTGGCATATACCCTGGAGGTGAAAAAAAACCCTGACAAACTATTATTGAGTGGAAGCACTGATCCTTTGGAATGCACCTAACATTTTTATGTTCTGGTGCATGCTGCTGTGTTAGAGTTGATTACTCTGGCTTGTGCAGTGATTTTGGACACTGCAGTACATACCATGCATGCCCATGTAAGCATGGGATTAAGTAGTGGAGAGGAGAAAAAGAAACATTACAGCATGTTTAGGGAGCTAAGAGCAAATATTTCAATTTGCTTTAAAAGCCTAACTTTAGTAAAAATATGAATTAATTTCACAAGAAAAGCTACTATACTTTCTTGTCATAAATTTGTGCTTAGTAATGTGCTTGAAACTGAGTGCATTGTTGAGGATAGGATTTCACCTACACACACTGTAAAGAGTGAAAAAATCTGAATAGATTTAGTTGGTTAATCTGACATTAGCTTCTGTTTAACAAAACGTTATGTTGGTTTCAAAAGAAGTTTTTGACATTTCCTGGCAATCCCCTAGTTAATGATGTGAAATAATATATTGGTATTTGAGTATCAAGGATATGTTGTTAATGCTGTCAGAACTTTTGCTAATGTTACTTTTTTTCTCAGTGTAGAGTGAAAATTGTAATGCTTATTAAATTCCCTGATAGTGAGACAGGTTGAACATTGTTTTATAACTAAATGAGAGTTTTATAGGAACAATGAAGAGTGCCCAATGAAAATTAAGAATAATATTCTAAATCAGCCTCGTGGTCTGGCTGATAGTATTGTAGAATTCCCAATTAAGCAATGTTTACTGACCTGCTCTGGGAAATCAGAGGCTTAGGAGATTCCAATCCTTGTCTTGAGGATAAAATTATATACTTGCTCTAAAATGTGATAAAAAACCCCAACCCAACAGTTACTTAAAATTCTCACTCCAAATCTCGATGGTTCTGATAATTTATCAGTGTAGCATGGTGGAGTTGTTCACCCGAGTAACAAACTTCTGACTTTATCCAATTTTCTCTGCCTATATTCCTGCTGAAATAAGGTTACCATATGGTGATCAGGTGTTTCAATGCTAAATTAACTTTCTTTTGATGTTGAGATTGTGCTGGTTACGTTTCTGGCAGACAGTATCAGCATTCTGGGTAATCTGTCTCTTTCAATCCCTGTATTTGAGAAGAGGGAAGTAAAATTCTTGCTGATGGCATTAGAGCTGGGACCTTAGAGTCTGGGCTCGCCCGAGAGTCCAGGTCCATATCAGAGGCTCAGTTTTGGGGGCTGGTTGTTTGTAGAGTTAGGATGATGTTGGTGCAGTAGTTTCTAAGGGCAGGTAGGAATTCTGGAGTTGATGGTTTTATAGGGAGATAGTTCTAGGTCAGGTTCTAGCTCTCTTATTGTTTCTAGGTTGTGTTCCCAATTACTTGTTGGTTCCAACCAACAACCTTGCTTGTTTCAGGACTGGATCAGGGTTTTTTCTTGGTTCCAAAGGAGGTTCTAGCTAGTTTGCTGCCTCTTTAGAAGGTTCCAGGTCATCAGATGATTCTAGACTAGGGCTGAATGCTGAAGGAAGAGGAGGTCCTATAGTTCAGGGACTGTTCCTGCTTTATCATTTTGTGAGGATTTGTAGGACTTGATGCTGATGCTTTCCTTTTCTTGGCTGCTTTTTTCCTCTCTGTGTCTCTTTTGAATTGAAAGTCCATAGGATCAGGATCCTATCATACCATCAGGTTTGACTCTCCCAGGTTTCTGGTGTGCTGCCTCTGTGGCCATTCTTTTCTCTAGGAAAAATATCAAACTCAACTTGTCCATATCTTTCACAGCAACTAGTTGTTATACTCCAGACACTTGTCTAAGAATTCTGTCATGTCAGAATTGTCCAACTGGTTCTGGTACCCACTCTTGCACCCAGAAGAACTTTAACCAGGGCAGGTGTGTTCATGCAGCTCAGAAAGGACTCAACATGTCTTCAGTACACTGGAGTACACAACTGCACCTGCAGTTGTGAACAGCATGCTAACCCAAAAAAAACCCCAAAAAAGCAAACAAAGGAAAACCACTACGAATCTCACCAGCAAGTCTGTAATCTGCATAGTTTACCTGCTTACTCCTAATTCACAATGATTTTGCAATAACCATTGCTGCTGCTGGCAGAGCTGTTTTCCAACTTGTCATGAAGATGGGCTTACCCAGTCTCCTTATTGCTAGGCTCCAGTGATAAGTGTCTGTTTGCTGAGTGACAGTTAAAGTGCTGTAAGCAATTGCTGGACTGATAATACTGCTTTTGTCCAGCAATGTTAAGGGTTGAATATCTAGCAGTTAAGAATTTTGTCATCCTGTTCTTTAAATTAATACTCATGGCTGTTTCACCCGTGCAGACATACAGAGAGGACTTGGAAATAGCTACGTCCTCTCCATTTGCTTTGAAAAAGTTTAAGGATATCCCTGCTCTAGTATGTAATGTATTACTCAATGTTCATTATTTCTTAAGACAAAACACCTTATAGTGGTGTGGTTGTATGTAAATTCATATTGTGGTGTGATTACTAAAATGTGTAACTGCTTCTGGAATATACCCATGGTCACAGCTGCCAAAAAGCTATCTAGAGTAATGGAAAGTTGGGGATGATTAAGGTATATACAGTCTTTGGATACACCTTTTAAATAACTGTTTGCACTTCTGTTTCACTTTTTGTTCAAGATCAAACGCTTTACAAATGAGCTATTAAGTGCTGTTTTAGAAGTGAGGAAATGAAAGTACAGAAAGATGAAATATTTGGTCTTATGCTATGAATCAGAAACAAAGATGTGAAAATTTGCAGGATGATTTGTTCTATTTCTAAATCAGACCTTCTAATATCCATGGTGATTTATTATTTTAGTAATTATTTCCAATCAAAAGGGGAATAAGACAATAATTGTATTTATCTTGTTCTTGATCAAAGCAAGAACCTGTAGAAATTCAGTGGAAATATGATTTCTCTAGTGGTGCCAATGTGCAGTGGAAGACAGTGGAAGAGGGGAGGGCTTTTTTTCCTTGTTAAAAAAAAAAAAAGTTACATGTTTTCACGATATCAAGAAAAGCATGCAAATGGGCACAAATATTTTACATATTGCATTAGGACTTTAAGTAGGGAAATTAAGATTATTTGTAATGTGTTAGACTACTGATGCAATATTCTCCTCACCGCTTTGTTGTAGGTGTTCAGACCTTCACTGATACCATGTTATCTCCATATACCTTCTATTCCTATTACATCCAAGCCAGCAATGTTCATGGTTTTACAAGAAGTGCCTCAGTGACATATAGAACAAAATCTGGGACACCTGCAGGAAGCTTGCATTTAAATCCCGTCTTTCCTGTTAGTCACCACTCTGTTCTGCTTCACTGGACAAGCCTCTCCAATGACTCTGGGCCCATAGAGAAATACATTTTAACATGCACTAGCTTGGTTGATCTTCAGCATTGTGGTCAATACGAAGGCTTAAAAACTTCAGCAGTTATTTGGAATCTCATTCCATTTACAAAGTATGTTTTTTTTGTGCAAGCTTGTACTAGCGGAGGCTGCTTAAAGAGCCAGCCAGTAACAGTAATTACTGCACAAGCTCCTCCAGAAGGGCTGCACCCACCCATGGTAGAAACCATCAGCTCTACAGAACTGGCTGTGGAATGGGCACCACCCAAGAAACCAAACGGTAGGACATTTATTTACTTCTGCAAGTCAATTTTGCAAGGAAAAAAAATCAGCATTTTCTCAAATCTGGTTACAATAAATATCCTTATTCATGCAACATAAACTGAGAATGAAGTAAGGTGGTGTCTTAATTTGCCTGTCACCACTAGACATATCCTCAGAGTCTATGTTTTATTCTTTTGGAGTCCAGAACTTCATCTGAATGCGTTTGGTCCAGGATTTAGCCCTTAGTCACATCTGCTGCAGCAAAAATCATATTAATAATTAAGCATTTACAGTAAAATTATCTGGAATATTAGGAAAAAGTTCACCTACTTCAGATAGATGTGGTGATATTGCCTGACAAAGAATAAATAAACATGTAAGAGTTATGCAAAAAAAAGTAAAAACTAGCAGAGAACTCTGTTTTTAAAACCATCTGTCATGTGTAGAAACTAATTCTATTTCCAGTATAATTTTGTTAGGGATTAGGTGATTGCCAAGAGTTGCTGGTATAACTTGCATAATAATATTTTAGGTTTTCAAAAGTGAAAATACAGCTGTTGTAGGATAGTTTTGTGATGCCACAAATTTAACTGGTATACATTTTATCTTTTGTTAAATGTGCAGTGGAGTTTTGTGAACTTGCACTTAAATGCACAAGTATTTGTGCGAGCAAAACCAAGCATTTTTATCTGTTCACAAAATGTGTATGGGGAGCTCAACTTTCTCTTCAACCATCTCATTTGCCAGCTATTGTGAGGTTAGACAGAAAGAATGCCCATACAAGGATGCCTGTGTCTATTTAGAGGGGTAGTTCCTACAGTGCAGCTCATGATATTTGCTGTTACCACTTGTCCCTCAACCTGTAGCATATACTGTCTATAGTTAAGTCTGTAGCCTTTAGGTTCACTTGATTGCCAGCACAGTCAGTTTTAAGCAATGCTCTCATATTTCCTTTGATGTCTGGTCAGATTTCATAGAATAATAGAATAGTTTGGGTTGAAAGGGCCCTTTAAAGGCCATCTAGTCCAACCCACCTGCAGTGAGCAGGGACATCTTCAACTAGAGCAGGGTGCTCAGAGCCCAGTCCAACCTGATCTTGAATGCTTTCAGGGATGGGGCATCTATTACCGCTCTGGGCAAACTGTGCTTGTGTTTCACCAGCCTCATTGTAAAAAAATTCTTCCTGATATCTAATCTAAATCTACCCCCTTAGTTTAAACCTTATCTTTCTAAAGGCAAGGAAAGAACCTGTTTCTCCCAAGCAACCTCTTCAGTTCTGTGCATGAATATAAACCCAAATAATATGGTAATTAACTGTCTATTGGTTTTTATATAACTCTTATCTTTTCCATTTGGGAGATTTCTAGTCAGCTTTCTTGCAGTCTATCTTTACAGTTAAACTGTTTCTATGATCCAACATATATATTTTATCACTTCATACTGAAGTACTGAAGTTTGTTTTGTTTTTCCAAAGGGGTGACACCTTCCTGCTTACATAGGAGGTTTACATTGATGGAAAACTCACACATATATATATATCTCCTATCCACTAGTATGTTCTAAAAGACTAGCATTAAACTGTCACTCAAAAATTCCTGACTGATTTTGTTAAAATAATATTGTTTTGAAATATATTAATTTTGAGTAACACTCGATCAGAACTTTAGATGTCATCTTTCAGTGAGTGTAGTAGAACTCTGACTGTAATCCAGCCATTTGTTTTCAAATCTCAAAATTGCATAGAGTAGAAAATAAACAGTGTAATGAAAGAAATGCTGAAGTGAGCATTTGGATGCAAATAACAGAAATCGGGAAAATGTATAATGCTGTATTTTCTGGGATGTTGATTGATTCTTCTGATCTTATTAAATATATTGTTGGTATTTTAGTAGAACTCCAGAAATCACTTAAATTAGCTAATTTTCCTGGCTTGCTTTTTTTTTTTTTTTAGGCATAATTATAAGATATGAACTTTACATGAGAAAAAAAATAAAACCAGCTGAGAACTTTTTTCCTCCTGAAATTCGTATTTTCCAAAGTAGTGGATGGCTCAGTCCTCAACCAGTTATGGAATCTCCTAATGAAAATGCCCTGGCTCCACCACAGACCAGTACCATAGTCAGTGATCTAGAGCCATTCACGGAGTATGAATTTTATGTGCTTGCAGTAAACATGGCAGGTAGCATATCTTCAGACTGGATAGCAGGACAAACAGGAGAGTCTGGTAAGCATTGTTTTGATACAAATGAAAGGAAAATGAAAATTTGAATGCATCTTTTTTTTTTTTCTTTTCTTCAATGCATCTAGTGATGATTCGATAAAGACATTTTTTCTTAACAAATTAAAGATATGTCAGAATAGCTCCAAATTTAGAATGTTAAGCAAACTTCTTTTCTTCATAATAAAATCTTACTGTTTAAGAAAATAAACCCTGTCCATTAAACCAAAATTTCAAAACTACAAAGACTGCAAAATCTACCAAGTACTGTTTAAATTCTCCACTGTGCTCCCAGTTGTTATTTATAGGCTCTTTAAAGGGAGAAAATATGAACAAAGATTGGTTTAACAGCTGGTGTGAATAATTAATGTTGTCTAACAAGGTATGTCTATTCAGAAATGAGGTTCTAAAGGAGTTTTTCTGACCTGAGGCTTTGACTATTTAAAAAGCAAAAAATTTTTAAGAACATGAGAGGGTTACCTTTCAGAAATATAGTCGTTCAAACTTTTAATATGTTTTTATGGATGCCAAGTGTCATAACCATTTTTTTTGGTTTGTTTTTTTTCAAAAATTTAACTAGTTCACAACGGCTCTTATTAGAACCCTCCTGCTTATATTTTCAAAGAGCTTGCAACTTGATATGTTATTTGAAATAACAGCTATTATTTCAGTGCTTTCATTAGAAATCTGTTTTCAGGCTGTTAGAGCCTATGTTTTACAATTAAACATCTCCATTACACCACTAGTGCTTTTGTTTGCTGTTAGCTTCAAAATCATGTCCTCAGTCATTTTCTCCTGCAAAACAGCAGACTAAAGTAATTCCCCTTTCAAAATGAGTCTTTGTGCTTATCTTTTCTTAAATACTATATGTTATAAAAGTGTTAAATTGTATTTGAGAAGAGGTCCATTAGTGTGGTTGTTTGTACATAGCAGAAGTGCTATGAGTTGGTATCCTATTATTACAGAGTAATCAGGTGGGGATTTAACTGCAGTGCAAACAATCCTTTTACAGATTTACTATGGAAGACAGGGGAACTGTTTTGTAAGAAGTGAGAGACATGTTAATTTCAAACTGGCCTGGCAAACAAAATTGCTTTTAAGATGCTGAAGTATTGAACACTTTTTGCTTTTATCAGTTTTTTCCCAGGTTGCATGAAGTTTTTCTTCACGACCTTTTCATTTGTATGTACTTTCCTATTTGCTACAGGGGTTAGGACTTTAGTGTTGATTAGTATTTCTTTGAAGACATGGGCAGTTTTATTCTGCATTCATGGCCAGAGTAGAAAAGAGGAGAATGATGTGTGAGGTATTTTTTTTTAATATATTATCAAATTAATAAGAAAATTGCAGTTAGAGTTGAAAATAAGGTTAAAAAAAGGCTGTCTGAAAAGATGTTTTAAAAAAAGAGAAAGCTTACATTACACATTGCTTACTTATTAATTTTATTACACTCATTTTATTTCAGCCCCCGTCTTCATGCCATCTCCATCAGTATTCCCTCTTTCACCATATTCCCTCAATGTTTCATGGGAAAAACCTTCAGATAATTTAGCAAGAGGAGAAGTGGTGGGATACAGCATCAGTTTGATAACTCAACAAAGGTTATTGCCACCATTTTCCCAGGTGATTATTGTTCATTAATTATTTTTTCCTAACTGATAATACTAAAAATTATACAGTCTGATATTCTCCTGAATGTTGTGATGAATTTTTCCCCTGATTTGCTGTCTGTCCTCAGATGTAACTTTTTCACCTATCAGTTAATCATCAGTGCTCTGGGATGTTATAGGCTGCTTTTAGGTTTTAAGTTCTATTTCTGAGCTGACTTGTTTTCAGTTGTGGGTGAGGCTCAAGATGAGGAGGAATGAGATTGAACAAGAGCATTTAAATTTTCTCAAACTTTGCATGTTCTGATTGTTTATTATTGCTGTATTTGCTGACGTACTTAGACGTGTTGTTTTGTAGGAATTTCCATTTTCATTAAGAAGGTACCTGTCTGGCTTCCTGTATAATGGAGATATCTTTGAAGTGGGGAAATATAAAATAGCAGAAAAACAGCTTCATAAAGTCTAAATATGTGGTTTTAAAATAATGTTACAATTTGGAATGGCTGGGTTTTGCAAGCAAATACCTTGACAGTAAAAGTAAGCGAAAAGCTAAGAACAAGCAAAGACACATGATAGATAATCAGAACGTGGGAGTGAATCTGATGCTCTGATATTGCATTTCTTGTTTCAGTGCTTGATTTTGTCTTTTAGTGGTACCACAGCTGGGCCTCAGTTTATCTATCTATGAAGTGGGGATGCTATTGCTTCAGAGTCTATTGTAACAATACAGAAATATTGTTTCTGGTCACATGCTTGCAATTTTTTTAATCTAAATAAACATCTGATAAAGAAGTTATCTAAAATACAACTTTTTATTTTTTTCCCCACTCTGCTAGCTTAATGTTCAAGTAAAGCATATTCAAAGGTCTGTATATATTAGTTATTCCCCTCCCTCCTAATGCCTGCTAATCATGCAACTCATTCAATGGTGGTCAGATTTCACCACTTAATAGTGTCATCTTCGTCATCAGGATTATAGCCCCACTGTTTGTAGTGATAACTACACCACCACACGGTTTTATGAGGCAATAACTTTGTTTCCTCATTTATCCACTCAGGAACTGGCTTATTACCTCATAAAACAGTGTGATGGGAAGTATTATAACCTAATTCTCCAAAATAATCCTCTCCCTCAGTTGGTCTTTGCAGGCTTTTCACAGGCATTTTTCACATTTAAATGAAGGAATCTGATAATTCAGAGACAAATTTCTTATTAGTGAATATGTCATCAATTAATAGGAATGAAAATATCATTAATTAACTGTCATCTTCCAATCTGTTTGCTTTGCAGGTTTTGCACATAGCCGAGGCTCATGAGCTATCTTATTTAGTAACAGGATTAAAACCTTACAGGGCATACAACTTTACTGTTACTCTCTGCAATCAAATTGGTTGTGTAACCAGTGAGCCAGGCATGGGGCAAACCTTGGCAGCTGGTAAGGAAACAATCTGTATCAAAGTACAAAGCTGACGCACAGTTTACTGATGAATTGCCATTAAGATGATAGTAGTTTGATGCACAGTGACAGGAGTGGGTGTTGTATTAATGTAAAGTGACTTAATTATTATTTATCTTGACAGATTAAAACCAAGATGTTTTCAGTAAAGGTTTAAGGTACATTCTTATGGCAGTATGATTTAAGTACTGCTCTCTCAATTAGAAAGTTATAGATATGTATAGTTTTGCTCCTGTTTATTTAAATGGTAAATGTACATAAATGTGGCTGAACCCATTCAACCATTTATGATGATAAGTTGTTAATTTGTTGTTGGGACTTTTTTAGGGTATGCATTGAGTTTGCATGACATGGCATGTAAAATGCAGATGCTGTGCTAATGCCTTTCTTAATCCATGAAGGAGAAGGTGCAGCGTTTTTGTATTATCTATTCTATCTACATAGTGTATTTGTATGTCTAAATTGGAAGCAATATACACACTTGGGGTCTACTCTTCTCAAAATGTTTTTTTATTTAGCTCCTGAGAATTGAGATTTTGCTTTGCAAATATGTATACTCACACTTTGTTATGAAAACAATGCTTAAGGAACTGCATATTTGTGCATGTGCACTTCAATAAATTTTAAACCTTCGAGTTAATTTCAACTACGTATGTCACAGATTTCAAAGGTACTAGCTTTCTACAAATTTAGAGGAAAATAAGCATCAGTATAGAATAGAGATGGAGAAAGTCTTTGTTTACTTTGAATAAAAGACTGGTATGAACATGCTTCTTAGACATCAGAGGATCATTAGGGTTTTAAGAAAGAAATGTTTAGGAAAATCAGCCTTGTAAGTCTCTTTATTCATGACACAAGGTAGTCAGTTCAGCTTTTTAATACTACAAATATAAGCTCAAAATCCATGCTATGTGACATACTGGTGGTCACCTGTGGAGATCTTACTGCTTAATATTGTGATTTCCTTTTGTACAGGCATTTAAAACTTGTTTATTAATTTTACAATATTAGCATTTTTAGTTAGGCAGTTAGTAATGTTGTCATATGGATGTTATGATGATGAACTTTGAAATTGCCTCTCATGTAATTTGATCTCCCATAGGAAAAAAAAAATAAAAAAGGGTTTCCCTCTATAGAGTCTTCTTCTGTGCTCCTTGGGCTGTATTTGAGTGGCCTGAATTTCATCAAAGCTCTTCTGTGTAATCAATGGAGTGATACAGGGGTTTTCAGAGAGCCAGTGAGGAGTTCCCTAGAGCCAGTAAACAAGAAGCTTTATATATATATATATCAACTGAAGTGGAATTTAAGTTGTTGTTGATCTTCCCTCTATTCTTAGTCTGTCTGTTTATTTAACTGCCTTTCCATTTGTTGTCAAGTGAAAGATAGGGGTTTCCTTGATTCACCATACCCATACCATCTTTGTGTTTCAATGAGAAGATTGTTCTGCCAGCCTTCTCTTGCTCAATTGCTGATTTCAACATTTATTTTGTTTACTCATACGGCTACTTCTTAAGTTTCAAACTGGACATCTACAGAGCTTCCTACTTGTATGAGCACGACTTTATCCCATATGACACAGCTGTATAAGGAACAGCATTTCAGCCTGTGCTGATAACCATTGAAACAAATATGGCCTAAGCAGCACACCTTGATACTACAAATGATCCAACTTTGCATTTATACATTCATTAAAAGATTCAGAAACAATAGCTTAGTTATGCTTGACAGCTTGTTTATTACCATCTCTTCCTTGGTTGTATTAATACTTAGAGACCTATCACATTAGAGAAGACAGGAGAATACAAAATAGAGTAACAGACATGTCCCCTGTTTATTAGCTGGTTTGCACTGGAGCCTTTTCTTGCTTATTGTCATAAGCCTTGAAAGCAAAGAATCAGTCCTGAGTTCGTTTCCTTTTGAAAGCCTGCTTACACAGTGTCTAAGATTTTGACAAACCAAAGAATAAAGTTTTTCACAGAATTTTATCTTCTACCATTCATCTTTTTCATATTTGGATAAAATTATTTGTCAATCTCTATCTAGGGTTTGGGATTTTTTGTGTTTGTTGTTTTTGGTTGGTTGGTTTTTTTTTGTTTGCTTGTTCTTTTTTTTTGTTATTGTTTGTTTGTTTCTTGGGGCTTTTTATTGATTGATTGGGGTTTGGTTTTTCTTATTTGTTTTGTTGTGGGTTTTATGGTGGTTTTTTTTGCACGTGCTTGTTCACTTTGTGAAGTTCTGTAAAACAGCATTTCCAAAGAAAATGTAAAAGAAACATTACTGATGTGATGACTTTTAGATCAAAATGAGTTCAAACTTGGTAGAAAGTTAGAAGAAACTGGTCCCTATCATTTTTAAAAACAGATGATCAAGTCTTAGTCCATTAATATCCTTTTGAGTCATTGAATGGTGCAAAATTAAATTAAAATTGCCTTTTTAGGACTGATATATATTAGCAAGTGCCTTGGGTTTGAAATTGCCATGCCTTTTAAAATTTCCCACTAGAAGAATGACATAATTTTTAAAATTTAAGACTAGCTATATAAAAAAAAAGTTACTCTTCAAAATCTACCATTCTTCTATTTCTTTGGCAACTTCTTTGTTTAGGGTTTTGTTTTGATGTTTTTTATGCAGAGTTAGCATTTAGCGCAGCAAATAAATGAAGGATGTGAAATTATCAGAAACAAAAACACTGAGGAAGAAAAGTAAGAGGTTTTGAGAGAGGATTTAAAAGACAAAGAAAAGAGACTTCTTCAATTAGGGACAAAGTTTAGGAGTAAGACCTAAGGGTGCAGAACCATCAGAAACAGTCTGCTGAGCTTTCACTGAGAAATCTTTTGGAGTATAACTTAAATTTAGTTAAAATAATCCAGAAGCAAACACAGTAAGTAATTTCTAACCTGGCCCAGTATAGGCAGATGTACTTGGAATATCTATGAGTAGCTTTGTAGGAGGTGAGTGAAATAAAACTAAAATCAGCCATATGTCCTTGTGTTTGTCAGACTGGCAAAAAAATCTCCTCACCCATAGATAGACCCATGATACTTGTAAATGATAATAAAGAAGACAATTAAGACAGAAGTATGCAAGGAGGGAGTGAAGAAGCAAGAATAATTATTAAGAATCATGTTACTTCACAAAAAGCTGAATGAAAGTTTTCATACATGCATATGAAACCAGGAAGAAGAATAGGTGTAATAATAATAATAAAAAAAAGAGCTTGCACATGCATGCGTGATGCACGACCAGATCTGAGAAGAGTAGAAAGTGTTGGAAGACCAATGTTATGTGGTAATGCATTATTGGGGTGAAAGATCAAAGCAAGCATGTAAAGGAAGAAGAGAATTAACCCATTTCTGTTACTCAGAGAGAAGGTGACTGAACAGAAATAGAACTTCAGTTTGTTCAGACACAAATACAGAAATAGTTGGTTTTTAAAAGACCTGGCTAATTAAGGTGTTGCATACTTTTTCAATCAGCCTTTGCAATGTTAAAAAATAAAAGCAAGCTTATTCCACAGTCCCTTTTTTATTTTAAGGACTATTTATGCACTGCAATTCTGTGCACGTGCTATTAAAATCCTTGGCTGATAGATGAGGAAAAAAGACTATTTTGTTTGAAAATTTGGTATTCAATTTGAATTTTGGTTTTGTTTTGCTGCTCCAGCATCATCAAGTGGAACTGCATGTATGTAACTGAAAGCAATATTGGGCAGTAATTTTACATTTTTCATCTCAACACTTAGAGTCATACTTTATTTTATTCCTTTCTCCTGGTTCTGCTGAGTTCAAATTCTTGTCTGTTTTTGAGAATGGCATTCAGCCTGTTGTTGTTACTGGGTCTTAGGCTATTTTTTTAATATTCAGAAGTACTTTTTACTCTGAGTTTTTCTCATGTAGGCTTCTGAGCTAATACCTTGTAATATATAGATTTATATGAGGTGGTACCAGTAAAAGACCTTGTCACTTTTTTTTTTTGACAACATGTTTGCAAAGAAGTATGAATTAATTACATTATTCTTTGCAGCAACTAGAAAGACATAACATGGATGTTTTCAAAATTTTTCAGACAGGTAGACAAACACTTTTTTTATTTGCAACAATTTCTGGCATTTCAACAGGGTGAAATTAGCCCTGTCAGTGCTCAGACTAGTACAATTACTTATACTACCCTGCTCAAATCAGGTAGTGGAAGGGTGCTTTAAACAGCCTATATAGCTATGTTTCATTAGCTACTGTGTGACTGAACTCAGTTCTTGTAATTAAGTTTGCCTTTACTTAACTTTTTTTTTTTTAAATTTCTTTTAAAAAACTTTTTTAAGACATAGCAAATGATAGCTTTGGAACTGCTGCCATTTATCCCAGCACATTGTATTCCTGATCCCTTGCTTTTGATGGCAATTGCAGGGTTCAGAAGCTAATCTATAGTAGATATTTTTCCAACACGAGCTGCACTTGGATTCTTGGCAGATTTCTCAAGTAGTTGTATTGGTGACTCTGGAGTTGCCTCTGGGTTTGCTGGGATAATGATTCTGATAGGCTTTCTGGGCTGTCTTATACTCCTTGCTGTCATTTGCTTTTTGATTACCCTTTTAATCTGAGTAATTTGTCTATTTTTTCCATTCATGAATAAGGTCCAGTGCAAGCCCTTTTCAAAAGCCTCAACCCATTTGTCATGGCAATACAGCATTTGTTTGTGCCTGTCATAGACTCCTTTTTTACAAAATGCTGTGCCTCAATTTAAAAGCACAGATAGCCATTAAACAGGTAATAAGTAATGTATATTGTATAATGTATTGTTACAGAAGAGAAATATGAGGGTCATTTGCTCTGGCCTGAAAACAAAGATTGTTTTGCATTCGTGTACATAAGGCCTTTCATTGTGAATAGGACCCGAAGTGATTAAACAAGCACTCTTAATATGTTAATTTATAATTTTAATTACAACAATCTTGTATATATAGTCATTAGTGCATACTAATACAAATATTTTTCTACCTTTTTATTCATAATGCATAAACCAATCATCCAGTTATTTCTCGGCAGTTGCCTGTTTCCGTTTCATAATACAATCTTTGTTCTTAGTTATGAATGCATTTTGTTCATTCCTGTCTTGAATAATCCCTCATTAAGCTAGTCACTTTCTGCTCCATGCTAAAAAGGAAAAATTATCATGCAAATGTGGCATGCCATATTAAAAAGCACATTACCAAACACTTTTGTTGCTGTCCTTCAATTAGTTTCCCTTCTTTGAATTTAATTTCATTTGTTGTTAAACTACTGACTTGATGTATGGACTCATGAATTTGAGGCTGCTGTCAAGAATGTAACAGGAAAAAAATCAAAGCCTCTTCAGAAAGCTGCAAAGGCAGAGCTGAAATGAATTTGCTTCACCTTTGACAGGAACACTTGAGCAACATTTGAATCCTCTGATGATTCAGCTTGGCTAATTATCCAATTAATTTATTATTTCAAAAATAAAGACACTTTGTTACAATTAGAAAAGTGTAAAATAATCTGAGAAATTTTGTAATGAAATTACTTAAGGAACTTCTGAGATAAATAGTATCTGCTCAAACTTGTCTTGCCAAGTGTTCAACCTATAGTTAAACTTCTCTGAGTCTCAGGTAATTAGGAGAAACTCAAGACTTGTTTCTTCTCCCTTACTAACCTCTTATTATACTTAGAAAGTAGCTCAGTTTGTTTTTTTCTCTCTGTGTCAAATCTGCAAGGTTTCTAAGCTATGTTTAAGTTGCATTCCTCTTGATTAAAAGCCTTTGGTTCAAAGCAATACTTTTTAATTGCCTAATAATATAAGTCAGTTCTTAGGAAAGAACCGTGCATTTAGGAGTTCATTTGCAATATAACTGAAAAATTCATTGCATGGCAGTAAAACAATTTACTGTTAATTACAAGGAGAAGAATTTGCTGTACCATGCTCACAGATTGCCATGAATCATGCAGCACTCCTAGAGATTTATAACAGATGTGTAAGTGGGATGAATTAGCAGGGTTTAATAACAGAGACACAAATCATGCAGACTTCAAGGAGCTTTAATTGATATACTAGAATGTGACGGGCATGAATCACTCAGCCATTCAACAGCACTGTAACATATGGTCAGCTCAATATGCTGCATCTTAAATCGGTTGGTGAGTCGTTGGTTGTCCCATATGGTAGAAGCAATATATTTTTCATGATTTAAAAAAAAAATACTCTGTGTTGCATCTATTTTTAAAGAAATATGATTGTAACATTACATTTTATTTTGATTTCCATTATGGGTGGTTTTTATTCTTTTCTGGGGAGGAGTCCAAAATGGACTCTAAAAAATCTTCTGAAAACTAAAATATAGTCAGAAGACAAAAGTATAATGTCTTGACTCATTTACTGTTGAAGTGACTGTTCATATTGTGAAGGGCAGAGAAGAAAAAAAAAAAAGGATATTCAGAAATGTTATACTATAATCTCAATATTAGGGTCCTCTGAACTAATAACTTGTAGCAAAAATGAAATGGGTGACCAATAGCTAGGTATGTGATTTTATCTGTAAAATAAACTCCAAGAGTTTAAAAAAAAAATAAATAAAAATTTGTCCTCACATTTTCTAAACATTTCTGTTTTAATATGTATGTAAGCATTTTGAGTTCAACTGAACAATATTTAAAACCTGTATATTTTTTATTACTGTTACCTTCCTGAACTATTTGAGTGGCGAATTGAAGGCTTCTGCGGAAGGGTGCACAAATATCTACCTACAGTATGCTGAGCAGTAGTTACTCAAACATATGTAAGCCTGTAAAATTTAGCCAAAGTGTAAATATGTTATTCCTGGGACAAGAATCTGGCAGAGTGTGGAAAAGCTTTAGCAGTTGTATTAGTAAACCTGACAGACTTGAGAAAGGAGTATTGTATCCTTAGAACCATGGCTGCCAGAATTTAATGTCAACAATTAAAATTTATTTTGATCCTTACCTAGTGTTTATTACTGTTTGTATACACAACAGACCTTACTAATACAGAGATGCACTATTAGATGGAATTACCATCTGTTCCCAGCAAAATGCTGGCATCTGTCTTCGAGTCTAAAACTAAAATGATATTATTTCAAACAAAACAAAATTAAGGGCTTTTTACTTACCAACTTCATTTTTGTGTACATATGTGTGCATAAGCACATGGGAAAGGCTTATTTGTAATGACCTGTGTAGCAACATCTATATTTAGATATATGACTTCAACATGAGCTGTATGGACCATCTGTCTTTATTGGTCTTTTTTGTGCCCTCTGCTACACGATGGCATGCAGCAATCATGCACTTTTAAATACTGTTTTAGTTTTATAATATATTAAATATGTATTATCTAGCAAGACATTAAAACTACATAATTAAAAAACACAAAATGTGACTTTGAATCCACTAAAATTAGTATGCTCATTATTTTGACAGATGTGTCTTAACAGAATGTGACTAAAAAAAATTAAATAGGTAGAATTATAGTCAATTAATCCTTCAAAAAGCAGCTACAGGTACCACTGTGACACCTTTAGGAAAAGATATACTTTATAATTTTGTCTTGAATATTTTTAGTTTCAGCATTTAGTACCTTGCTGGGCTAGTGCTACAGATTCATTTTCTGTCTTTTCTGTTCCTGTACAGAGTTTTTCTGTTTGTTTCTAACTTAAGTAGCTATTACATACACTCTTCCAGTGTCCTGATGCACAGGAATTGTTAAGCATCAACAAGACTATGGTTTAAATACTAATGTTATAGCAAGGATGCTACTTCCTGAAAGGGTAGGCTTCTGTTCCATATATCACAAAATAATAAATTGTGTCATGCCAGTGTTTAACCATGTAGACAGTGCATTAACTGTAACTGTAGTACATTTATTTGTGCTAGAGGAGACTGGAAAATGGTAAAAAAATCGATACTTCCCTGTCAGAGAAGCAAGTGTTACGATGCATTTAAGTAGTTAATTGCATGAGCCCCATAAAAGCTTCAGGTTTGGGTATCAGAGATGCCATAATTATGGTCCAAGTAACTGCCGTTTATTAATACTAGGCTTTAAAGGAAGATATAGTTATAGTCATGAGTGTTAGTTAGCTGTATTATTTTAGATATAATTAATTTTAGCATTTCTGTTATACCACTTGTAAGCTGAACTGGAGGGATCAACCTCTTCTGTTCCCATTTAAAATGCTGACGTACACTAGTTCCCTCAAAGGTGAAGTTTTGATTGTTGAGCCATGTTTTCTATTTAAACTTGTGCATTAATACCACAATTCATTAGTGCTGTGCCCTACTTATGCAGGAAAGCTTATGACCTCACACTGCATTACTTCAGTTTTGACATTGTAAATTTCTACCATAGTGTGAGATACTAATTAGATTGTGAAGTCATAAATGATGCCTAATCAGGAATGTTCAGCACATAGTGCCATTGGCAGGTTCCCAGTTTCCTAACTCCTTCTTTCTCTAAGGAGAATATTTATCAAGTTAGAGAGCAGACAAATAAAAAAAACCAAAACAACACAAAAGCAAAAAAAAAACCAACCAAAAAACCCCAAAACACAACCAAAAAAAACAACAACAAAAAAAAACCTGCAACAAAACAATCAAAATACCCCAACCCAAACAAACAAACAAAAAAGTTGCTACATGGTCCAGGCAAATAGGAAAAATGAAAGATATGTTAATGATCTTGGAAATGTGCAAATGTTTAAAAGGATGTTATAATTTCATTTTAAATTGAAGCAATCTCTCCTCCTCTAAAGAAGTCACACTGTGTGCGATGTGGTGCTCTAATGAAACGTGTCAGATGTTGAAACCCCATATTTTAATTTGGGTTTTATTGTACTTCAAAGGTGTTTATTGCTCTTTACTATGTCATTATGAGAACAAGTAATTTTTACAAGTTGTCATTGTATTTCACTTCCTGGGCACAGATGAAGTTTATGTTGTTAAGTTCTTTATCAGGAAAATAATAATAAGAAAAAAAGGCAAGGTAAGTTGGATAAAGATTCTGTAGGTAGTAGAGTATTCTTGTACTTCTCCAGGTGACATCTTTAATAAAAGATGTTTTAGTGATGGTCCTTTTCTTTCCCCCCCTCTATGGCCATCATGGCATTATCCAAACAGGTCATGCTGCCCTCCAGTGGCTTACTGAAAAGTATTAAAAAAAATAAAAAAGGTTCACAACTCAGATAAAAATAGTGACCAAAGCCATCAGAATGTTTAAAAGAGGATCACATTATTAGGTTTAATGATAGGAGAATCACTGTAATCTTGTATGGAGTCTTACCATGCACCAGTGTTGGTGGAGAAAAGTAAGAGAGGATAATTTTCTTGAAGTGAATAATTATCTGGACATATGCAAATGTCATGGATGCACACCATGAGGAAAATAACCTGATGGGCCTTTAGTAGTGTGGATGGATAACTGTTCTGCTCCTGTTAGTGAAAGTTCAGTGCTGAAAGGCTTGTGTTGTCATGTACCATACTGCTGAGAGATATGAAGTGTTAATCAACTTTCAGATTCTTCTCTGGCTTTTCACTCAAATCCAATGCTTAAAGTTGTACAGGTTGATGCCTGGAGTGAGTATGGTATGAGAGGCTGATCAAGGAAGGAATACAAATAATGTGTTTTTATGCAGATATCGATTCACATGCTTAAAGATTATGGAGACAAACAACAAAAAAGTATATATTAAAATATTGTTTATTAGAAACAGTTTTGGGTATAATAACTAGAGATATTTTCCCATAGACTGAATAAACAAATAAGGTATTTATTGTAGAATTCAAAGTAAATTCTTATAAACATTAAAAATTACAGTTTGGTTGAGTTTTTTGTTTTCAAATTAAACTTCTATGGATATCTGTATTTATTTTAACATTATAAGTAACTGAAGCAGTAAGTTTTGCACAAATTATGTGCAATAAATAATTTTCCAAATATTGTGGAAAATGATACCTAGATAACCTTTTCTTTTTTTCATGCATAGCACCAAGAAAACTAAGTGCCCCTCGTTTTGAAGGAATAAACAGCACTACAATAAAGATAAATTGGAATGAACCGGAAGAACTTAATGGGCCTTCTCCCATCTACCAGGTGGAAAGGATGGATTCATCTTTAGCTACATTGAGTACAGAAGTAATGAAAGGGATCCGTTTCCCAGGAAATGGATATTACAAATTCTCTAGTTCCACTCTCCCTACCAATAGTTACTTTACAGGTAAATGAGTTTAAATGGCTTACAATATATACTGATTGTATTCTGCACTTGTTTTACCATTTAATATTATCTTCTATATAATTTTCATGGTAAAATCTGTAGGTTTTAATTCATGGGTATAATGTGGTTGTTAGTGATGTATGGGCTATTTTGATTCTCACATAATAAGCCTGTGGAAAACAGTATTGGATGTGTAGGATTTGTATTCCCTTGCCTTTGGAGATGTACATGGTGGTCAATGTTTCTCCATATTTGACTCATTTCCTAGTGGTAAATATAAGATTAATTTCATCCATTCTTCTGGGATAAAAACATTTTGATTAATTTTCTGTGAATTCTATTCTTTGCTGTCTTTCTGAGGATTTCTGAGGTTGCATAAGCACTCAAGAAGAATTATTTTTCATGTTCAGATCATTCGTGTTGTGGGCCTATTTGTTTTGTTAAGGAAAGAAAAAAGCCTGCCAGTCTGTCAGAAGTCTTCTGGATTGGGGCCTTCGGGTATTATCTTTGGGGTTTTTTTGTTTGGTTGGGTTTTTTTAATTATTTTTAATTAGTTATTCCTTTTGGAACTGGGATTTTTCCAGATCAAAGCAGACTATCACAGAACACAAGATAATTACACATAATTTGCTGATGTCTTAATTTCTGGGATAAAGCTATGAACAGTATGTTTTTTTGAGAAGTGGACCTGGTTACATGTTTGAGGAGATGTAGAGATTTTTAAGTGAAATGTTGCATTGGTGTGCATGAAATATGAGTGTTTAAAAGAAGAAATTGCAGAGCTGTTTTAAAACTGCTCTCTGAACTATTCAAAGAGGTTTCAGTGCAGTGTGTGTTGGTCTCTTCTCCTGAGTAAGATGGGATGAGAGGAAATGTGAGGTGAGAGGAGGTGTTCAAAAAGCATGTGGATGTGGCACTTCAGGACATGGTTTAGTGGTCATGTTAGTGTTGGGTTGATGGTTATATCTGATGATCTTAGAAGTTGCTGATGGTGTGAAGGCCACACCCCACAACAGTGTGATAAGCCTTAGTACCAGGTTAAGTTGTGTTTAAGACAGGTAAGTGATGTAAAAATCACACAGTGTTACTAACACACTAAAGAACACTGATGATTTGAAGAGCACTCAGCTCTGACAGCCTTTGTCTTCTGGGTCACCACAGGTACTTCTGGTAAGAATGAGCATAGTTGTCTTGGTACTTGAAAGTATGTGTGTGAAAATTCAGTTTTTGTTTTAAATAAAAATCACCTTGTCTCCATGAACACTGTGATATTAAAAAATCAAAAAAAAGTTGAAGATCACTTCAGGTTTTTTTTCTTGCTAGTGTTTACTTGACTGATAGTCAAATAATAATAAGGAGTGATAATGTGTTACTTAAGTATTGCCACCATGTTGACTTGCAAAACCTGTCTCTATGTGGGAATCTGTAGGAACAGCTGTTGGGCTCCTTTCCTCATTCTAATTGCTCGCTCGATGGCTTTCCTGACATAAGACTTTGATGTGTGTCTGCCATTGTCAGTTGTGATTATCTAAACATAAAAGTGTTAGCTGCATTTTTTCTCACTGAAGCTCCCGTCAGCCCCATCACTAAGGTGTAGTTAAATAGTTTAATCAAACAGGTAAAGAATCATGAGTATCACTGAGTTTCCCACTTCTCATCATAAGTCTCTGAGTGTTGGGGAAGAGCGTTTTGCACTACTGGGATTGTTAACATGCCTGTCTACTTGTGACCAAGCAAGACCAACACTAATCTACCCAAGCACCAACCCAGTCTGTGGTTCAGTTTTGCTCCATATGCTGAGATGGAGGCCTTGAATAGTTTATTTGGATGACAGAGGTGATGAGAGAATGTTTGGACAGACAGGTTGAGAGATGTTAAAGCTCCCTTCATACGGACAACTGATGGCTGGTAAAGCTATGTAGATAAATATGGTTTAATACTGCTTTGGATTGTGTTCTTTCTTGTTGACCAGTGTGAGTATCTGCAGATGACCTAAAACCAAAATACACTAGGCAGTTTGTCCAGACATCTGCTGATAATGAGTTACAATCAGATTTAATCAGTCCATTTTGGTAATGTGGAATTCTGGTACTTGGCAATTCCATAAAGTTTTTGATAAATATAAATCTGGGTTTTTCCAAGTAGATTATTGGTCCTTCTTCTAAAACATGATGTAAGGAAACTTCTAGCAAGTCCAGGAGACTTCAGTAAAACACTTAGGGGAATAAAAACTGTACTCTGGAATTGTTTTGTTGTTGAAACCTTCTCTTATTACCCATCTCTGAAGACAAGCAGTTGGGTATTGTGCTTTATAGATGGAACAGCTTTAGTGTACATGCAGCTGTGTACATTTTTGACACAAAAGTGTGCCAGCTTGTATATGTCAGTCAGCAGACAGATACTTCTTAGTCCGTCTGGGATCTCCCACTGATAATTCAGAAAAAAAATAGATCGGTTTATTCACTGCTAATAAATGCAGTTGTCCTCACTATCTCCCTGGCTGGTCTTACACTCTGAGGTGCAAGTAATAGGGGCAGATGTATTATCTGGGAAATTTTCCAAATTCTTATTAAAAAAAAAAAAAAGTTAGGCAATAAACACTGGCTACACTAAGCAGCATCCTTCTGTCTATAACAAAGCCTCCAGCTGCACAGGAACGTGTGCTCTGAGTACACATTAGATGAGAAGAAGTCAGGTAAAAAAAGGATTATTTCTGCCAGAACTGTCCACATGCAACTTCTTGGCTCTTCAAACTGTTATGAGTGTTTTAGACATCTGTAATATCATTTCCCCAAAGATGCAGACGATAAATTTTAAGATTTATTCACATCTCTTCAGTTCTTAGATACAACAGCATTTATTTTATCTGTCAAAATACTACTAGGCAAAGGAACAGTTAATGTTCTTGTTTGAGATAAAGAACTTCTCTATCTCCCATGACTCTGAAAATTGGGGTATTCAGGTCTTCATATATTCCCCATGAGATAACAAACTAGTATTCTGACTGAAGGTACGAGAAGCTGAAGTTCAGTTTCTACTTAATGCAGGAGTTTATACTTATTTTGTGTGATGCAGCTGTTGATCTGTAGGTAGAATGCTGCAGTGGCGCTGTTGTGTTTACCTTTTTGGTCCTTCAGTAGTTGAGAGAGGTACTGTCTATTTTATACAGGGTGTCGACAGACAAGCCAGTCTACAAGTTCAAAGAACTGTTAATAACAGTGTCTGAATATATTTAAAATTCAAATTATACTGGTATAATCTTCATAATGACGGAGTCCAAAGAAAACCTAAGCATGAAGGTATTGAGCATGACATCAGGTTAACCTGCTAACAAATGGGTGAGAATAGTTTGTTCTGCAGGGAAGTTCATGTCTTCATGTACTTTCTAGCAGAGATGTATCAAGGCTTACATTGCAAATACGATCCTTCAAAACCATTGAATAAAATCTATGGAAATAGATAGCATGCTGAGCTGTTAAGTGTGTGAATATGAATCGAGCTTAAGATCAAGTTTGTTCTAATTTGAGGCACTACTTCCTGTTCATAACTTACAAATATTGCTTGAGGGTTAGGCAGCTTTATCTTTTTGTTTTAGAGAGTAGGGGATCACATTTTTCTTGGAAATCATGAATCCTTGAGAAAGCACTTGTGCACCTTGTTGTATATATTGGTGCATACTATGCCTTCAGGTAGAATTGCCACTAACTTTGTAGAAAGTTGTGTCAAAAAGCTGTGTAATCGGGTTTTTTTTTTTTTCCTAGAGTAAATATACTGGATTAAGCTCTTAAGGGTAGATAAAGAGAAGTTTCATTTTCAGGTTTTATTGATCATACTGACATATATACCAAACACACTGAGTTCTTTCCAAAAAGCAACTTCTGGGCCCAAAGAACAACTGGTTGAAAATTGAAACCTGAATTCCACTGGGATACAATGACATCTGAGCTAGGAGTTTAATGACTGCAATTTAGTTGTCTAAAGCACAGTCATGGATTACACAAATCACTTTTTGAATCTCTCCTCTGAATGATCCATTGCCAGACAGAAAGTCTGTGGCAGAGCTGATGAGATAGAGTCTATTATAGTTATGATAAAAATTGCAATCAGATGAGTAAATGAATGAATGAGAGAGCTCCTGGGCTCCATGATATGGAGATATAGTTGAGCTCCATTAAGAGACAGTGTATGTGTACACTGTTGACTGTGTAAAGAGTAACTCAGTTGCTACAAAAGAAAGAAACTACAGAGTAGTAAGATAGTTGAGTGGAGCATTACGGCTGTCCTGACCTCTCAAAATAAGACTACTTTTCAAATATAACATTGTACATAAATTCACAGTTCTGTGGCAGTGTAGTGGGTTTTGTAAATATACATATATTCCTTCTGTGAAATGAAGTAAAACAAATCCTTGCTTTGTTTAAAATACAATTTGAGCTTGATGTCAGGAGTTATAACTATACATCCATGTGAGAAGGGAGGCCTTCTTTTAGTGATTAAAATAGTTCATTTTTTCAGGTGAATGAAAGATTCTTTGTGATATTTTAAAAACAGTTAAATTATCTATTACTGTTTTAATATAATTCCTCGTGGATGCTACTTTTCTAAATATATAATTATTCATGTAATATTGATCAAAATGCAGTCCACTCTGAAGAAACTTTTGTGTTTGGCCTTGCTTTGAATCCAAGATTTTTGAAATAAGATACTGCACTTAAAAAGAAGTGGGTCTTGCCTGGAATGTGTACTCTTTGCCAACATGAACACAATGCAAATTCAGCTCTGTAATAATTAGGAAATAACTGTACGAGGTAAGACGTTCATGTATTCAATATTACAAGTAGAGCTTTTTTACCAGAATGTTTTTATTATTGCAAAGTGGTCTTAAATATGTGTATTTAAAAAAAAATAAAAATAAAATCTCTACTGGTGTTTTTACTGCCAGATTCTGACTCGGATATACACACATTTCTCATAGTGGAGAATCTTTCCAGTAATGATGCTTCTTAATGAGTTTGCCATGGAACACTGCACAAGCAACGTTTACATTTGTTCTGAGCAGAAGTGTGGAGAACGGCTGTGGTCATTCAGTGTTGGATCTCCTTGTAGCTCTTCATCACAGTGGACTCTCTTTGCAGTAATGTAAAACAAATTCCACTACATATAATCTTGAGCAAACATTTAATAGTTGTTAGAAGGTACAACTATTTCTAGTAGTGTATATAGAGCCGAATAGACAGGCCTTTTCCAGCATCCCAACAGGAATTAATTGAAAGCATTATGACTGAATAGCAAGAAAATTAACACAATTTGAGGTCTGTCTCTTCCCATTCAGTGAACCATGAGGGAGGTGAATTTTTACGATCCCCAAGAGTCTGTCCCTGCACTGCAGGGCTGCCAGGGCGACAGAGTCACAACAATGACTCCGAGGAACAATAACAAAGCCTTTTATTCATTCTCCCTAATGAAAAAATCAACAAACAGTACAGATAAAGGTGTTATTTTCGTAGGCGATTATTTTATGGCGTGACTAAGTTTTGATGAAGAGGAAGAAAGAGTTATTAGAAAAGAGGAAAAGAAAGATGGAGTGAGAGTCAGGAAGAGAGAGAGAGATAAAGAGAAAAGGTTCTCACCACCTGTGGATCCAGTGATGTGTCACTGGATCAGTCCAAGTCTTCAGATCTTCAGTGGTGAGTGCACCACGATCAATATTTTTCTGTCTCTTTTTACCCTTGAGATATCTGATTGGCATTCTCAGGAATTCTAGATGTGGTGGTGTTTTGTATGAGCCCCATGAGCTGGAAGTTAAAGCCTATCTGCAAGGAACCAAATGGGAGCACAGAGACATTGGAAACAATCAACACCTCTTCCACACAGGTCTTTCCAGATCTTATCACCACACAAGGTTTGAGTCGCACAATAGCCAGGCTCTTACAAGGTCTAAAAACAATATAGAAGAAAATTACGTTGTTTACGAAAATGAAGATCAAAAGTAGACATGATAATTGTTAACATATATAAAAATGTGTAGTTTAAAAGAATAAAATGAACTTTTCTCCACATATACTGTTAGTAAAGCAGTAATGTGTTCATAATAAATGTAAAATATAGCAAAGAAGATTGTCTTTCACAAGAATTTTTTTCTAAAAGATTCAGACTGTTCGAGCAGATGAATACAGCATGGTGAAGAAAAAAATAAATCTGAAAGCTCTGATTCTGCAGACTTTAAAAAGTAGTTGGATGAGCATTTGTCAGGGTTAAACCAGGTAAAATTGGTTCCACTTTGGAGTAAGTGGATTGATTCTGTGACCTCTAAGAATGTTTTTCAAACATATATCCTATTATAAGATTAGCCCAATGAAACTAGGAAAGATGTTCATTTCACCAAATAACTTTTAGAAGGAAAGAACTGCTTATTTTGTCTTTGTTTCTTTGAAAACTTTTGATACAGAAAATGAAAACTTTTGAACTCTGTCTCATAGGCTGGGATTCATTTTAATGAATAAAACTGTTAAATAGAATTGGTTCCAGTATTAATTCTTTGCAGCTATGCTCAATGGGCTTTGTGCCTCTTGTCACAAGCTTTTGAGTGCTGCTATTCAGCCAGGTTTTCACCCACTTTTGTAGTCCACTTGTGTCCACAGCCTGATTTTAAGGATCCTATGGGAAACCATGTTAGAGACCTCACTAAAGCCAAGGTACACACCACCAGTTGCTTTCCCCTTTGGCTGTTGAGTCAGTCCTTTCATCAGAAAAGGCAGTCAGGTTGGTTGGGTTACAATTTGCTCATAATAAATCCATGTTGACTGTTCCAAATCATCATCATCATCATAATCACCTTTGTGTGTCTTAATATGGCCTTCTGCATAGTGTGCCTGGAGATAAAGTGTACTGGGGATAGGTTGAGCAGTCTGAAATTTCACTGATCTATAGACACAACTTTACAACAAATGCTATTATCTTTGCTTCAGCCTTACCCTAAAAAGCTGAAGAGAACTAGAAAAAAGAAATCTGACCTTTTGCTTTGTTCGGCTTTATGTATTCTTTATCTCTCTGCTGACATTTTTTCCCTACAGAGATTTTTAAGGATCACTCTTCTTCATTTCATTACATTGAACTGAAGAAGGTAAATAAGATTTTCTGAAGGAAAAGCTGTTACAAAAGACATTCTTACACCAGGCTCTCTAATACTGAAAGAGGAAGAGGGAGAGTGCATTTATTTAGCTGACTTGAAGAACACACTTTATATCCCAGGCAACTATTGATAGTGCCAATCATTTTTCAGATTTTTATATGAAATCATACACTAAAAAGCTCTCGGAGAGCTCTTATTTTATTGTGTCCTTTCTATCTAGGTTGTTTCCACAGGGCTTCTCCTTAGAAGTTTTTAAAATTTTTATGCCACTTCTTATATTTTCTCCTCTTGCCTTCACAAAGGAATGATTCGGACCAATGTCTTAATCTTTTGTGAAAGAAAGATGAAGAACTATATCACTGTCAAGTGTCTGGCTTCAGTAAGAAGCGGAACCATCCTTTTTTCTTCCTGAAAACTGTTTGCACAGACATTTTAGGTAGAGTTTTGTCCTAGTACTTAAAATGAATTCACAGTTTCATCTTGAAAAACACATTCCTTTCTTTCTTCTTTCTGAATCCCAAGAAGCCTGAAGATAGGGAGTGAGAGAGGAGCCGTGTATAGAGAGAAAGGAGTGATCCAGCACAACAAAGTGAATTGTGCTTCTTTATGAAGAAAACAACTTAAAACATTTTTGAACATGCACAACAGGGACTTTAGGCAGCAAATAAGCCAAGCTCATGTTGACCTTGCCAGTGTTACAGGGTAATATTTTCACTAAGATGAGCTAGTTTTGTTAGACACTGACATACTTCCTCTCAGTAATAAGTTTTCAATATATATTTTTTTATTATTGTGAAAATTTTTTATTGTAACCCCTACAGAGTAGTGGGAAAAAAAAAAAAAAAAGATTCTCATCTTTTGTTTTATTTCTCATATTTACCTCTTGCTCTTTAACAGATCAAGCATGCAGCCCAAGTTTTGGCATGCAATTCTGATTTTTTTTTTTTTTCTTTTTTGCATCTTCTTGGCTTTGTTGTCAAAGTGCATTTTTGACAGTGTTGTGTGACATTCTTCTCTGCACGGTTAAAAAGTTTTTCTGCTTGTGCATGGAAACTTTCAGAGCATGTAGTAGTCCCAGCTGTGGACATTGTGAAAGCAGTAGCTTTCCTATTGTTATATCAAGCTGCCAGTGGAAAAGCCTTTTTTGCAAGGCTTTTATATCAAGCATCGTGTTGGCTTTCTTTGCCCCAGCAGCACACAGTGTGTTCATTATATTATTGTGTTCATCAGGACACTCAGGTCCCTTTCCACAGAACTGCTCCCCAGCTGGGTAGAAGCTTGCTTGTGCTGCACCCCTGGATTATGTTTTCCAACATGCAAGACTTTACATTTGTCTTTGTTGAACTGCCTAAGATTCTTGTTAGCTCACCCTTCCAGCCTATCTAGGTCTTCCTGCAGATTGTCTCTCCCTTCTGAAGTGTCCATTTCCTCACTCAGTTTGGTATCATCAACAAAATTAATCAGAGTACACTCGATCCCATAATACATATCATTTATGAAGATATTATACTGTGTTGGAACCAATACTGACTCCTGGGGGACCTCCCTTGTGACAGGTTGCTGATTCAAAAAGGAGGTATTTACCATCACCCTCCAGTGCAGCCTGTTAGCCAGTTTCCCACCCGCTGCACAAACCACTTGTCTAGGCTATAATGTGCCCGTTCTGTAGGAGGATGCTGTGGGGAACTGTGTCAAAAGCCTTGGATAAATCCAGGTGGACAATACCAACCACTAGCCCCACATCAACTGAACAGGTTACTTTGTTGTAGAAGGTGATTAGGTTTGTCAAGCACAATTTACCTTTGGTCAATCTGTTGAGACTTTTCCCAATCACATGCTTAATTTGACTCATGATAGCCCCTAGGAGGGCTCATTCAATAACTTTCTGAAGTTCTGAGATGCCTCTACTTTCCCATGTTCTTCTTTGTAAGCTCTTCTTGCAGATGGGGTGACACTAGCCTTCTTCCAGTCTTCTGAGATGTCCCCCGACATCCACAACTTTCTGAAAGATTATGGAGAGCAACCTCACTGCTCAGCCATCTCTTTTCACAGAATCACGGAATGTTAGGGATTGGAAGGGACCTAGAAGATCATCTAGTCCAGCCCCCTGCCAGAGCAGGATCACCTAGACTAAGTCACCCAGGAACACATCCAGGCAGGTCTGGAATGTCTCCAGAGAAGGAGACTCCACAAACTCCCTGTGTAGCCCGTTCCAGGCTCTATCACCCTCACTGGGAAAAAGTAATTTTTGTGTGTTTCCCCTAAACCTCTTGTGCTCCAACTGACTCCCAGTTCACCTCTCCTGTTTAACAGCAAGCCTTATGATTCTGTGGAGAGTTTTCAAAAAGGGTGCAGCAAAGAGAGGATTACCACTGTATTGACTGGTGAGATACTTCTAGTGAAATTAATGCATTCTGTTGCACCCTTGGCCCTTATTTATATTATTTCTATAAAGGGTTATTTAGTTTGATGACTTTGAGGCATTGCATTTGACTAACACCAAGACTTTCAATTATGCCTGCTTTTAAGATACAAATTCTTTTCCATATTGTTTTTAAATGGTGAAGCTGAAACTACTAAATTAATGCGTTGACTAAAAGTGGGTAAAAAGTCATGCATTGATTATGATTGCATTGTGAATTTGGTCAGGAAATTTTAATAATAAGGAAGCTTTTCACCTTCTAATTGATTTTCAGGGTGATTAAATTAAGTCCTTGTCTAAGTACAACTGTCCTATTAATTACTGGCAGAATAGAGAAATTAAAGGATTAAAAATTTACATGTGTTAAGATTCAGTATTTAAGGTCTAAAATCAATCAGATCATAGTTTTGTCATAATGAAATTGTTCAGTCTATCGTTCAGGATTAGACTGTGGTAATTTGGAAAAAAAAAGGCTGTCTCTACCTACTCGACCTAGTAGATATGGGAAAAGTTAAGATTGCAAAATTAAGCATCTAGATTTTAGGAAATGGACTTAAAATAAGCAGCATGAACCTAATTCCACCTTGTTACTTTTGTTATGATGGCATGTAATAAATTGATTCAAAACTAGTGTATCCATTTGTTTTGTGTGGGGTCTGGACCAGCTGTTAACTTTAAAAAATTCTTACTGTTCTGTAAGAACATCTGCTTGATGTCTGTCTTACTGTACATATCTAATTCTTAAGTAAACGCAAATTTTAATATTTTTTGTTGTGGTGGTTTTTTTTTTTTTCTCTGCTGTTTTCACTGGAATATGTGAGTACTTCTTAATCATTGTCATTCACTTTCACGATACTTATTAGTTTCATTTTATGAATGCAGACTTGGAGTTAAAAAGAAAAAAGTAAAAAAGAGGACAATGCTAGTTTTGAGTGCTTAGCTTTACATGGGCAGGACCTGAGTTTTCAGTGTAGTTCATGTCTTTTAAAGCAGATTTTCTACCAACCCCTATTCAATTAAGAATGTTTAACATTTCCACAGATCTCAGTTAGGTGTTTAAATTCAAGCACTCAATAAAATGAAAAGTGCATAACAAGTGGATAACTTGGAGTTTTGACTTAAGCAATTTTCCTCACATTTCATAAGAACTTTGTGGCAGGGGGATAAGGACAGATTTCTCCAGAGTGACACTGAACTGCACTACGTACGAAGCTGTCTGTTCACTGCTTATACTTCCCTTCCTCTTTCATTAACCATCCACGGAGTGCTACATCAAATAAGACAGGCTTCTGTGCATAAAATCCTTATTTGCTACATGAATTCTGTTTTAGTTGCTGAACATCATAAAATCCTTGAGGCAGATATCTTATGGGAAATGTGTGTTTGTTTAATTGTAGACTATATCGTTATTCATCCTCTATTTGTGTATGGATTAATTTTTTGCAGACAATTTTGGTTTTGTATTTCCTAAATTTTTAGAGTCTACTTTGACAGACCTAACATGGTCTATACAGTTTCTGAATAGTTAAAAAAAAATAATTTCAAATGTCACAGAAGAATCCTAGACACATCCATTATGTGGAACATTACTGACTAATAGAGATATCAATGGGTAAAAATCTTGTATATTCATGAACTCTATTTCTGATCTGAACATTTAGAGACGATGAGTGTTGCACTAGATGTTCACCTGTATGTGATGCTCTAAATGGTCACCTGTATGTGAAGAATAGAGTGCATGCTTTTCCACAGTATTCCATGTTTACTGGCAAAAGGTATGTATACTAGGGGTTATAGGTTGTCCTGTTTTCATTCCTCCATTTTTACCATTTACTCTGTGTTTTCATCTTTTCACTGTTTTGACACTATCTGTTATTTATTAATCATAGAATCAGTTAGGTTGGAAAAGACCTTTAAGATCATAGAGTCGAAACATTAACCCTGCTCTACCAAGTCCATCACTAAATCATATCCCCAAGTCATATCCGCACCCCCCCCATTTTATTTTGTTCTTTTTTTTTCCTTCTGGTTTGACCATTATAATGTCCTTGATTGTCTTCCTTCTGTGATTTTCAAGGACTCATCTTCATGTTGCCAGGCAGTAAGTGGTAGAAAATTAAGAGGCTAAGAGAAAGACTCTTTGTCCTTTCTGGTGTCCAGCACACTATCAGAATTTGATGGCCAGGACCAATTTCATAAAAGAGCCTTCTTAGCCCCTACATTGCTAAGATGCAAGGCCCCCATGCAAATGTAATTTTTCTTTGAGAATTTCGCTATCATCATCTAGCTAACCATCCTGCAAAAAGCTATATCCTGACACTGGTAAATGTAGACTTTAATCTTTTTTACATCAGAATAACCACACTAACAAATTTGTATCCTCTGACCTGTAGAAAAAAGAAACCTAATCACTCAAAAACTTCTCTTATTTAAAAGAGTGATTTAAATTAATTCTTCAAAGTAATAACAACAACAACAAAAGTATTTTCTATGAAATGAACATGGTTATAAAATATTTTCTTTTACTTAAGAGACAGTATTTTGGAAAAAAAATATCCAACAATGGTGTCAAGGACCTGGTAGGTAAATTGAACAGTAAGTGCCTCTGCCATTCAAATTTGCAGGCCCTGGGAAGCATTTGAGTGTTAATGATTTGTTTAATAAATGCACTGCCTAAAAAAGGATGTTGAAATCACAGTATTTGACTAAATATTTGGAAATTCTGTACATATATAAAATAATAAAGACAGTAAGCTTTGTCATGGGATGGGATCCTCAGGAAACAGCACACCATGTTTTTGACATTATTATGACATGCTTTCTTTACATATTACCTGCTTTTTCTTCAGTAAATGTACGTAAAAAAAAATTGAACAAAAGAGTATATAACATGTATTTTATTAGATAGTGGTGATATGTAGATTGTTCTTTTGACTTCTGAAGTGTAATCCCCTTCCTTGTTCATTGGGCTATATAATGCTGTCTTTTTCAAATATGAAAACAAACAACTCTAAGTCCAATGGTTTTTCAAGATGCTGCTCCAGAATGAGAAGGTATCACACATTACTTTTTCAGTGTCCCTATATATCTATTCCTCAGTTGGTTCATGCTTTCCATGAATTCAGTAGGTGATCCCTAAAGTAAATGTATACAGGCAAAATTGCAACCTTAAATAACAGTGCAGTATAGCAGATGAGAATTCAGAAAACAACTGCTAGCATAACTAATGGAATGAAAATGCAAACCTGCCAAGTAATGTTATTCTGGTATAAGGACCTTTTAATTTGGTGACAGAAATGTCACATACTAAATTACTGGAGGACTCGTTGATCTCAATAGTGAATTGTTGTGTGACTTTGGTTTTTTTTTTAATTTAAAGATATTTTAGAGAAATATACACAGTATTATTGAAAAATCTCAAAAAGTAACTATCTCTGTACACACCCAAAATGACATTTGATAAAAAGTAGTTAGATCTACACTTAAGATCTATAATACCATAAGATTAATTGGGAGCATAAATGGAGAAGCTGACAACCTGGAACCTTGACATCTTAAAATTGCTGACCCAATTACTGCTAAGCCTTTTGCTGACATGTTAATATGTCTCTTTAAACTGGTAAATCACCAGCATTTCAGTGCATGCTAGAGGTTGGTCCATTGGATGAAGGAAGATATGTTTAATTTAAATAATTATTGACCTATTATGACCTTTTCATTTCACTTGTACTGCTCGTCTCAAGGTAAGCAATTATATTTTTATAGTTTTGGATGGTAATCAATGTAAAGGAGCTATCTTTATTGATTTAAGGAAGGCCTTTGATCTGGTAATCACCAACTATTGCTATCTAGGCTGGCCTTAACTGTATTTGATATTACTACAGTTATTTGGCTTTAAAATATGCAGAATTTAGAATTGTATAAAGATGTTGTAAGCAAAGTAAAAAAAAAACCAAACATTGGAAATCCATACGATCCCACTTAATAATCTTCCTTAGAAATTGGAAACAGATTATTTTATTTGATAAGTGTCATTTTTTAAATTTACAGATAATTTTAGCTTGGCAACCTGAATCTATCTATCTATCTATCTATCTATCTATCTATCTATCTATCTATTTATTTATCTATGCAGAATTTATTTATTATGGAGCTGATCCTTTGGTGGTCAGTTTTACTTAATAGGAAAAACCTAATTTTTCTTTATTTTTTTATTTTTCTACCCATATTGGACATTTTGTTTTTTAGGAAAATTTAGTTCCTTGGTTTTTTTTTAATGTCTGTTTTATACTGTGAATTCAGAATTGCATATTTCTGTTCTTCCATTTAAGCGTTTGTCTATGCTTTGCCCATATCCAGGGCTAAACTATAGCAGTTGCTCTATCACCTGATGATATTCATATCAGTGTATTAAATAAAAGAGTAATTAAAATATTGGACCTTTAGCACAGTTTGTAAGTTGTACCTGAGTATCTTCCAAAGTATAGTCATGCTCAACTCACTTGTTCTCATCTTTTTCCTCATACCTAATGTATGAAGTTCTTTTTAATCTCTTCCTTAACATTCTTCTCCATACATATTTTACTTTTGTTTTTTCTTGTTTTTTTGTTGTAATGTATGATTTTGGAAAGACTGAGCACAGATGGGTTTAAACCATCTTTAGAAATCTGTGAAATTTGTGCTCATTTTCATCTTCTTCTCTAATGAGTTCCAGGGCCTCTATCCTTCTTGCAAAGGGAGTTCAGTCTTGCTCTGGTGAGCCTTGAAACTAACAGCAGTGGTTCAGAGAGGTCACCAACATAATGAGAAGGGCACTCTTGACATCTCTTGAACCACTTCCATGGATAGCCATGAAGATTGATATTGGGACCTTACATTTGAACTAATAGTCTATGAAGAGTCTGTGTAGTGAGCAGAGCAGATGGAACGAGGTACTTGTGTCAGAGAGTGTAAATGAAGCTCCTGCATTCTGGATTTATTTTTTTTCTCTTTTTGGTATGTAAGCTAAAATATTGCATCATGTCTAAGGTCATGAAGGTGTCATTTGTGGCCAGGCACATGCCTGAGAGCAGTGACATAATATGGTTGCTCATCATTGATGGAAGAAGGCAGATTTTTGCATGCTGCTGTCTCTGCCAGCCTGTGCTGAAATGACTGGAACTTGGTATTTTGAATTGTGCTCGTGAAGAAGTTGGTGATACAGTAGTGCACAGCAGTGTTCTTCCCAGTAGACATATTTTGTGACTTCAAACTGCTACGTTGAAATAATTTGTTCTTTCTTTGTCTATATATTGAAAAAGTATTTTATTCTTTCATGTTGTACTTGCTCTGGTTTGGGTTTATGACCCATTCTTTGATGGTAATTTTGGGAGTTCTGTCAGCATTCTATATTTTTTTCTTGTTTCATTTTGCTAGTAGGTTTAAATTGTGCAAGCACACAGTACTTCAGTTAACTTAATCTCAGCCTTGTTGTTAGTCACTTACACTATTTTTTTTTTCAGTCTGTTGGTCAAAGGTTAAATGAGGTGGTACATAAAGGCTGAAACTGACCAGCAGGTTTGAAAGTTTTACCTTGAGATTTACCACAATCCCATTTTAGGATTGTGGTAAATCTCAAGAGGAGAGGCAGATATGTATATATCATGAATCTTTTTATCTTTAAATACCTATAGTAGAGCATATTCCAGTATAGCATTTGATGTTAAAATAATGTAGGTACTAAAGTAAATAGAATCACAAAAAGTGACTGGGACAACTAAGCATATATTAGTAAATGTATGACTTTTTTTCCCCCGTCCTCTTTGGGAAGAAAAAAAAAAAAGTTGGTGAAATTCCATGTGACTATGATCAGGTGTTGGAATGGGTTGCCCAGGGCAGTGGTGGAGTGCCCATCCCTGGAGGTGTTTAACAGGTGATTGGATGGAGTGCTTAGGGATGTGGTTTAAGAGGTAGACTTGGTAGTGTTAGGTTGGTAGTTGGACTAGATGATCTTACAGGTCTTTTCCAATCTACTCATTTCTATGATTCTATGATATTTACTTGTCTTTTGTGCTGTTTCTTTTAATCTGTGTCTGGGGAATGTGACAGATAAAGGTCCTTTTCCCCATCAGGAGAATTTATTTGTCCTGCTCAGCATCATCTCTCAATACTCTTCCATCTTATTTGGAAGTATTCTGCCAAGGCTAGAAGAAAATATAAAAGTTTTAAATATTTTCTTTATAGTAATAACTTTACACTAGTGTCTCATGACATGATCTCATTCTATGATGAAATGACCCGTCTAGTAGATGAGGGAAGAGCTGTGGATGTTGTCTACCTTGATTTTAGCAACGCCTTTGATACTGTTTCCCATAACATTCTCCTGCAGAAACTGGCTACCTATAGCTTGGATGGATGTGCACTTTGCTGGATCCAGAACTGGCTGGGTGGCCGGGCCCAGCGAGTGGTGGTGAATGGAGCTAAATCCAGTTGGCGGCCAGTCACTAGTGGTGTTCCCCAGGGCTCA
>JANHGL010009303.1:155458-165836 GCA_024611195.1 Ceyx melanurus | reverse complement strand
ATAATGAAATCATTAATTAGCAGTCAAGTTCTTCTCTGTATCATGATGGTCACACATCTGGATGCTGAAAGTAGATATATACTAGCATCAACTAGTAGATGTTGCACAGAAAGTAATATATCTTTTTAGTTGGTCCAAGAAACACAATTAGAGATTTTTACATGTACTGTTGCTCTGTGTGACCTAGTCTGATCTTTATACATTTTATTGAAATTTTTATTTATTTCTTTATTATAATGCATGTTTTGCTAATGGCTGTCATGTCACAGCCTATTTTATTGCATGGCTTTATACAGAATGTGCCTTTTCTTTTAAACTTCTGACCTAAAGCATATAAATATATCTTTCTCCCTTTCAGGTCAACTATAACTTATTCTACATTTACTTTTTCAATGAATGACTTTTCCAGAACTTTTTTTTTTTTTTCCTGGATTGAATTCTGCTAGATTTGATTGCTTTCTCTTTTAAGCAGCCTTAGTTTAAAAAATTCTAATGAGTTCCAATATCGTCTTGCTAATTATGTATTATTTAGTTTTGCCCTAGAAGATGCTGTACATATACTACCCTACCCTACAAATACTTGTATGTGTGCAATTCCCAATACAGGGGCACTATATATATATGGAAGGTACTCAGAAGGACAAACACGGGGCTTAGGTTCTTGTGGCATGTGATCCTCCTTTCCTTTGTATTGCTTGTGAAAGGCAAAAAAATATGAAAATAGTAGCTTCTAACTATAAAGGAAAAAGATGACTTATTAAATTGAGAATGCAGTCAAAAGCACAAAGTAGTTAGACAAGACACTTTTCTTCCATATTTTTGACAGTTCTGTGTTTATATTTGAGTACTGAAAACTATAATTTGATAATTTTCTGTTCTAAGTATTTTTTTTCTGTGTGTGCATGTCTCACTCCTGACCTCAGCATCTCCATAACCATAAGATGAAGAATTTTAGAAAGGATGAGTATACGCATGTTTTTCCAACCCTTGCAGCTTTGTGTTCTACACATACATAATGATGACAGAGGGTTTTTCCATACACTTGAGCTCACAAAAAAAGGTTAATAGAAAGTGAAAATGAGGTGTGTATCATGTTGCGCATGAGCTACTATGTCTTTGTTAGGAGCTTTGGTCAGGAGACACTTGCACTGCAGAATAGATTAGAAGCTTTACCGCTTACACTGTCAATGTGAGACAGTCTTCCCTGACTCTTCTCTTTGCATAGGTCACAGCTCTCTTATTAGCTTTATAGTTTTTGAATGACTAAACTAGACTCATGCCTGGCCTGCTACCAAATGGACAAAGACTCAGGCTTGTCTTCTGCCCAAGACAAAATGATGTCCTAGAAAGGTGCTCTGTGTAAAGGTCACTTATTCCATTACTTCCTTGCCCTGAGAACAAAGTCAAACTAGAGAGGTACATCCCTGATTACTGAAGGAATTGGCTGATGCAGTTGCTAAGCCACTGTCCATAATATTTGAAAAGTCATGGAAGTCAGGTGAGATCCCTAGTGACTGGAAGAATCACAGAATAATCATGGTTGGAAAGGACCTTTTAGATCAAGACTGAGTTCAACCATACCTACAAGAACAAAAAACACCTAAATACCTGACCATTAGAAGAAAAAAATCAAGCAAATAAAAAACAGAAGAAAAAAAACCAAAATCAAACCCACACCAAGCACAGTCGCCTACATTCCTGCTCTTAGAGCATGTCCTGAAGCACCTTCATATCATCACGACTTTACTAGGGCAAGCCTTACTAGCCTGACCAATCCGGTGGCTTTTTATAATGAAGTAAGTGCATTAGTAGACCAGGGAAGAGCTGTGGATGTCACCTAGCTTGACTCACCAAGGCCTTTGACACCGTCCCCTACATCCTCCTCCTTTCAAAGTTAGAGAGATATGGGTTTGATGGGTGGACTGTGCAGTGGATAAGAAATTGGCTGGACTGTTGCACCCATAAAAGTAGCAGTCAATGGCTCAATGTCTAGATGGGAAAACATAACTAGTGGTGTCCCTCAAGGGTCTGTCCTGAGACCAGTGCTGTTTAATATCTTCATTAATTACATAGACAGTGGCATTGAGTGCACCCTCAGCAAGTTTGCTGATGACACTAGGCTGAGTGGTGCAGTTGATGTGCCAGAGGGACATGATGCCATCCAGAGGGACCTGGACAGGATAGAGAGGTGGGCTCAGGTGAACCACATGAGGTTCAACAAGGCCAAGTGCAGGGTCCTGCACCTGGGCCAGGGAAACCAGCATTATTAATGTAGGATGGGAGAGGACATGCTAGAGAGCAGTCCTTTGGAAAAGACTTGGGGGTACTAACAGATGCAAAGCTGGACATGAGCCACCAATTTGCAATGGCAGCCCAGAAGGCCAATCAAATCTACTTGACCAGCAGATCAAGAGAGGTGATTCCGCCTCTCTACTCTGCCCTGGTGAGACCTCACCTGGAGTACTGTGTCCAGCTCTGGAGCCCCCAACACAATAAGTCTGTGGAGCTGCTGGAGCATGTCCAGAGGAGAGTCACAAAAATGGTTAGTGTGAAAGCCTAAGTGCTGCCAATCTTATGTGAGGAAGTGGCGCTAGCTCCTGTTACAGTGCAACTGATGAAGCTGATGTTGAATTCAAGAGCTGATGTGCTTCTGCAAAGCAGAAAAATGCATCAAAATAAGAATTCCTGCACAAACTTTTGAAAAAGAATTGCACTTAAGTGGCTGCATGAAGTAAAACAATCAGTGTCGGGGATTAAACCTACCAGTAGGCATATAGAAACTCTCTTGCCTCTCTTGTCCTCTTCCAGATTCAGGCTAAGCTTTGGATTTCCTAATTCCAACTTTACATACTCAGATATATTAAAAATAAGAGTTGTGTACATAGAGAACACTATTAATAAAATTTTGCAGTGGTGTTTAATATTTGTACCCCAAATTCTGAAAATCAAGTATGCTTTTAACTATTAAACGAGCACCTTCTCAGGTTTAGAGCTGTGATACAATGCTTTTGTTCTGTTGAGAGATGTCATCTAAGATGTCTGGCAGAAGAATAAGATGATCTTCATATATTTTTGGCTTAAAATAATAATATATTTTCCAAAGACAGATTACCAATCAAGCATTTTTTTAAAGCGGTCCCAGCATTTCATCCAAAGCAAACAGTTTAGCTGCTTTTTTCCTGAACCTGTGCTCAGTACCAGAGTGAGTGCTAGTTGTATGCAGGACATTGTTTCTTTTTATCTTCATAATGCAGAATGGTTCAGAGTGAACAGTGGTCCCCTAATTTTAGCTGCACTTGGGCATTCTAAATGTCAGTCCAGGTCATCACGAAAAGCACAAGCGTCATTCTCTTCCTGCTTTAAGACTATGCCAATATGAGTAAATTGGAAGAGGGGTGTGCCTCTCCCCGTGTCTTCTCTTTTCAGCTTCCAGGTCTGGAAGACTTGCTGGAATACTACTGCAGTCATGTAGCTGAAATGCTTTCTTCTCACTAGCATGGCATGCTCCTTATTCTCATCAGTGAAGAAAAATGGTGACTTGTCCAATGGACTCTGTTTCAAGCTATACTCAGCACTGATACTATGGCAAGTCCTTGACTTGTAGAGTCCTCAGCTACAAAAGGCTCTGAACTCATGGAAATTGTGGTTCCAAACAAATGAACAAAATCCCTCTGTCAAGCAAGCAGTCAGTGTGCGCTCTGGGACAGGACCTGTAGTGCCCATCACATCTCAAATACTGTGTTCCTTCTTCAACTGGGGTCTCTGTTAAGGAAATACAATCCAATTGCAAATGCTGCACTACTAACATTATCAGTAACCTGCATATGGCAGTTTGTCAATACTAGTGATAAGCATTTATATTCTGTAGTTTTTATTTCAGTTAATAAAGTTTAGGCATGGAAACGGTAATGCCTTTTTGTGAATGTATCCATGATTTTCAACCACTGGTTCATCACTGAAGTGTTTAGTGCTCTATACCTGCCAATTTACAGGCTCAGCCCACTTGTATTACATTCAGATAGGAGAAAGAGTAAAGCATGCAAAACTGCTACAGTGAAAATGTAAGTAAAATGTACTCCTATTGGAGAATTGGCACATTAATATCAAAAAAACACATACAAAACAAATTATTTTCCTACAAGATTGAGAGCAATAAAGGTGACATACAGAAGCAATATACACTGGAAAAATTTGAAATTGAATTCACCAGCAAACTAAAAATACTTTAATCAGGTCTGACATTTCATTTCTTTATTATTTTGTTACATTCTATTAAAAAAAATAAATTGCTAAATAAAATCCTGTTTTCTCATTCTCAAAACCCCCCCAAATAGTTCTGATTCTATGATTCATTGCATCTTCTTTTTACTTAGTTACATTAGTGCCAAAATCAATTGTAAAAAAATCAGAATATATTTTCCAACATTCTAAATTAACAGAAAGACTGTACTTAGCATGTTTTGTGCAAACAATTTTATTGTAATTTCTGCTCTCCTGAAGATGTCTTGTTCATTGGTCTTGCTCATTGTCTCCCTTGATTATTTTTTTTTAATTACTGTGTTGTTGCTGTGTATTTGATGTTTTAAAAAATACTTTTTTTTTTTTCTCTTTGAAAATATATAGATTGAACTGAGAAGTGGAATGTTAAACATATTTTTAAAAACTGGAAATGTCTTTACACAAGTGGATCTCTGGCTAGGACTGTCTTATTGTGATGGAAAGTGGAACAAAGTCACAGTGAACAAGGAGGGCTCCGTAGTTACAGCAAGTATGAATGAACTGAGAGAGCACACACTTGAACCCCGTGTTCAGCAGCTGAAAGTAAACTCACCTGTCTATGTAGGAGGAATCCCACCTGATATTCAGAATTTTTATAAAGAATTGGGATTAGAACAAGGTAAGATGGCACCAAGAAGAGCATATGTTTTTTAAAAACTGATGTCATGCATGGTAGCCATAAATTCATGGTTATGTAGCATGAATAATTGTTGCTTTAACTTCCAGTTATCCCTACCCATCTAGCTTTACTTAGTCCTCATGCTCTTGTAATGTTATAAAAATTTTTCCAACCCAGTGATATCCCAAGCAATTGAAGTCACTGGAGAGGAACTGGAAAGTACCCAATGATTATTTGAGATGCCCAGCCAGATCATCTCAGATATTCATCAGAGAAAGCCAGTTCAGATAAACTTGTTTCATTTAGGGTGCTGGAACACCTCTCCTATGAGGACAGGCTGAAGGAGCTGGGATTGTTCAGCCTGGAGAAGAGAAGGCTCCGGAGAGACCTTAGAGCCACCTTATAGTACCTGAAGGGAGCTTATAAAAAGACTGGAGAGGGGCTGTTTACAAAGGCCTGTAATGAAAGGACAAGGGGCAATGGTTTTAAATTGAAGTGGATTTAGATTAGAAATAAGGAAGAAGTTCTTTACTACAAGAGTGGTGGAGCACTGGAACACATTGCCCAGGGAGGTGGTTGAGGTCCCATCTCTGGAGACATTCAAGGTGGGGTTTGACAAGGCTCTGAGCAACCTGCTCTAGTTGAAGATGTTCCTGCTGTCAGCAGGGCTTTGGACTAGATGACCTCTAGAGGTCCCTTTCAACTCAGACATTTCTATGATTCTATGATTTGATCAGTTATCATTCTCAGATCTGATATAGAAAACCAGTGGAAGAGAGTAAACATAACTTAAATCACTGTGATAAGGCTGGATGCTGGCATGTGAAAAAAATGTTGCAAGTTTATTAGTACTTTATTAGGTGACACTGATTCTGATCTAAACAATTTAGTATAAAACCCTGAATTTGGATTTTGTTTACATTACCATAATATTTTTCATATTATCAGGAGGAAGACAGACAGTAATTTTTTTAACCACCACTGTGACTCTTCTGTTCTGGAACAGGTCAAATTTTTAGGGAAAATAAACATTACGTACTGATACTAATGGCCTTCACAAAAGGATTTACTTGTATGAAATGCAGTTAAGAAGTGTTTATTGAACTACCTCCATTTACAGTTTGTGTTTTTTCATTACTTATGAAACTATTCACCAGTCTGTATTTTTCAGATGCTGTGAGAAAATATGTTGTAGTCTATAAGTAATTAGTGAGGAATCTAGTAAGTGACTTTGAATGCATGAGCTTACCCTGAATGCGTTCATTCAAGTAATCTCTGCAGGCCTCCACTGAAGCCTCGTGATTTCACAGCTATAGAACAGTTTGAATCACATCTATTCACAGCTCAAAAATATTGTTTTAAGCATTCTTCCAGCTGTAGGTATCAAATATATTATAATCCTTCCTCCAGGTCCTGTGTGCATAATATTTATGGCCCAAAAGAGCTAGCCAGTCATACCCTGTCAGTGTTGCCTCATAGCAGATGGTATAGCCTTGTGAGTGGATGCATTCACAACTCCTGCAGCAAAGAGATCTGTGAACAAAGAATCTGGGGCAAAAAAACATCTAAAGTGAATGTCTGAAGGCATATAAATAAATATTGCTTTTTTTTTTTACTGAGTCTCCTGAGGATGCCACAAAATAAGATGGTGGCTGTAAATTTATATCCAGAGTGTGTGAAGATAAAAAGATTCTTGTGTGTTCTTAAATGTAGATTTAGGTGAGCAAGATTGGTTATTACAGCTTTGAAGCATATTTTTTTTAAAGACTATAATGATGTAATGGTATGATAATAGAATATGGAGACCTTCCTATTTTAAGAAATATTTACAAATTATTTTCACAATTAATGGCCCCTTGGAAGTTAATTTTGAATAAAGGAATGTTGTTTTGCTCGCAGCAAATCAAGGATAAACACCCTTCTCTTCCCACCTCACCTCCCTGTCAGTTAGAACTTTAAAGAAATTTCAGCTGGAGTCTGTGGGCCTTTTCATTACCCATCACATGCCCTCCTGAGAAGTCAAGGTAGAGGGGAGCTGGCAGGAATGTTTGAGAATTTGTACTATCATTACTCATTCGTTAGCTACCTAAGAGTAAGCAAGATCATTTGGCTGATGTCAGTCAGAAATATTAAAACAGTGTTAACATGCAGCTAAAAAATAGTAAAAATAAGGTATTAAAATACCTTATAGTGTATACATCTCATTGCAAATTGAACAACTGCTCATTTTGTCTGATGATTAAGATGCTCCTGTAGACTGGGACTAATTCCTCTGCCACAGACTGCTTAAGAACTGTGCAAATCACTGTGAAGTAGGAGCTGGGCTTAAATGAGGATGTATTCATTTTAAGGAATAGTTTGTTTAAATTCTTAGCATTATGGAGAGAGAAGGTGTTTTAGAGGGTGATTCAAAATAAATGTCCACCTTCAGTGCCCCTTTATTTTTGTATGAACTATGTATAGCTATTAGATTGGGTGGTGAAGTACAGATAGTACTCTGACCTGCTATTTTGCAGTAATAAAGGCAATAATAGTATCTAAGATATAATTATTATATTTTCACAAAGTGAAATAGCCTCTCTCAGATCAGTAATCTTTTTTCTAATTTATAAGGTTAATTCTTCAATGAACTAAAGTCTTCAGTTTGGTTACTGTTTACTTTGGTTTTGTATTAAACACCAATTACTATACTGTCCTCAGATCTGGGAATTGATTTGGATCATTAATTTTTTTGTCAATGAAGTAATAAGTGTATATATAAATTTAAACAACTGCATCCTGAAATTCTGTAGGGGTGTGTTTACTGCAAGAAACTAATTTAACATATTTGTAATGTTGATAGGAATATTACACATACATAAAAATGGAGAAATATATATGTGTATCCATATAAATAAATACAAATTACATTACTTTTTTTTTTTTTTTCTCAAAAATGAACAGTTTGGGGTTATGTTTCTAGATTATTTATAACAGCATACCAGTTATATCCTCAGTAGGATAAACTGATACACCTCCATGATTTACTGAAGTTAAATATATGTAATCTCTATCTTTTTCTCAGTTTGGGGTAGAATGTATATTAACAAAATATTAGCAAGCAGCAGAAAGCTGATTTTCAAATTCAGAATCATTTTTATTATAATAATTTTGATGAGAAAAGTGGCAGGAGAGAAAACAGAAAGCATTCCTGTGGAATGGAACTGATAACAATGAAAGTACAGTTCAGTAAGGCAGGAACTCAACACTGGAATACCAGGATTTTTTATTAGTTGAGAGGAGGGATCTACATGTCATGTTGAAAGTTAACATATTCACATTACAGTCTTTAATGCGGTAAATATAAAATTGAAAGGAACAAAGTGATTCTTAATGGCTGAAGCTCTGTATGTGATACTAATCCCTTACTGTTTGCTAGGTTTCGGTGGTTGCATGAAGGATGTTAAATTTACACGAGGTGCTGTCGTTAACTTGGCATCTGTGTCCAGCAGTGCTGTCAGAGTCAATCTGGATGGATGCCTATCAACTGACAGTGCTGTTAACTGCAGGGGAAATGACTCCATCCTAGTATACCGAGGGAAAGAGCAGAGTGTTTATGAGAGTGGTCTACAACCATTTACAGGTAACACATTGGTTCCTTAAATGAAATACATAATCTTTATTTCATTGTGTATTAATGTATAATTGTGTTCAGTGGCCTTTTTTTTGTTTGTTTTCTCCTCTATACTTCTCTGTGTCCTTTGAAGAATACCTTTATAGAGTGGTTGCCTCAAATGAAGGAGGATCTGTATCTAGTGTATGGACCCATGTTCGTACAAGAGCATCAGGTAAATATGATTTTAAGCTTTACTTATTCCCATTTTTCTTTAGCTATCTAATGTCAGGTTGGAGAAAATCCCATCATAACAGCTTTGAATAGTGTAAATGTCATAGTGTTTCTGAAGGGACAAAAATGCTTAATGCTTTGAATAGCTACCAGATTACTATCTTCAGCTATACAGTGCTTCAAGGTCTTTTCCAAATATGTATTAGAGTATGTAGCTATGTGAGAGCAAAGGATGTGAAAGGATTGAAATGTTTTACCTGTGTAAGAACAACCATGCATCTAGGTATGCGCGTGTACCCTCATATTACATGAGTCTGCTTGAGGAAGTAAATCTGTTTTTTCCTTTGTATAACATAGTGACACAAAAATAAGATGTAGAGAAAGGTGTTACAGGGATAGCAGGCATAAACTGTGGAAGTTGAGGCCATATAGTTGCTAGGGAGAAGAGGGCCTTTGAAAGTTTTTTCTACCATTACCTACCCATGAGGATGCTGCTCAGTGCTGCTGAATGAGAGTTCTTTCAACAAGCCATGAAGGTTTGTGACCAAGGTTTCAAAGTAGGAACATAATACCTGCTGAGTCTTAAAGATAAATTTTTTCATATGTTTTAGGAAGAAAATTTAAAGGACCCTCCCTCTTCTGTCCAGTGGGAGTTTTTTTTAAACTTTATTGAGCCAGCAAGTTTTTGAAGATTTGCAGTTCTTAACCATCTTTCCCTCCTCTATAACTGAAGCCTAATTGCATGGCATTCCATCAATGCAGAGAGTTCTTTTGATGCAAGATATTTAATGTATGACCTTAAAGCATAATATGATACCTGCATAAATGTTGGACTTGCAAATCCATTCTTATACAACTTACTGTCAGTTTTTCGTGTACAGCTCAGAAGAGAGAAAATACATGCATATTTTCAGTTCACATGTCTGACAACTCTAAGATTTACTATAAATTTATGTTTGCAAGCTGACCACAGCATTAAGCAGTCTATGTTCCCTGGGGCAGGAGAATAATTGAACTATTTAATTATTTTGGGGTTGGTTTTGTTATGTCCCTTATGAGAAGACCATCTGCTATACAGTACCTTACCTTGCCCTGTGCTACACTTCAAAACTAATAAAATCAATATATTACTGCAGTAACAGAAGCTTTCCTAGAGTATCATGTTTTTACTTTACAAAAGAATCACATCTTCCAGGTGTTTTTATACTTTCCATTCTGGTACCCTCCTTATAAAAAAAGACTGTGTTCATGTTGAATGAAACTGGAAAAGTAATATTCACAAAAAAAAAAAAAGAGATTATTTCATGGTGATCATCATCAGGGTTAGGGAGTCCACATTCATTTACAACAAGCTCATAATCCATCATCCTGCCACAGTGTTCCTTGGGCCTTTCCTCTGTATCCTTTGTGCAGTCATCTGCGATGAAGTTGTTACTGACCAGACCTTTAGTTGGTATACTAATATCTAATAAATAGGTAAAGGTTATAGGAAATGAGATGATTTTGTTGATTGGTTGGTTTTTGTTTTGTTTTGTTTGTTTTTATTAACAACTATATGCATATATAACCTTAGCTTTCCAGTTCTAATAATAATCTTAATTTTCTTTTTTTTTTCTTTTTTTTTTTTTTTTTTTTTTGTTGTTGGTGGGTTGTTT
>JANHGL010009303.1:124491-145424 GCA_024611195.1 Ceyx melanurus | reverse complement strand
TCAGGCCCAGTCAGCATGGGTTTATGAAAGGCAGGTCCTGTCTGATGAACCTGATCTCCTTCTATAACAAGATGACCCAACTATTGGACAAGTCAAAGGCTGTGTATATTGACTACCTAGACTTTCAAAAAGTATTTGACACTGCTTCCCATAGAATTCTTATGGAAAAACTGTCTGCAAGGCCTGGATGAGCACATGATCTGCTGGATCAAGCACTGGCTGGATGGACAGGCCCAAACAGTGGTGGTCAATGGAGTTAAATCCAGCTGGTGGCCAACCACAAGTGGTGTTCCTCAGGGTCCAGTATTGGGACCTATTCTGTTTAACATCTTTATTGATGACCTTGATAAGGACATTGACTGTATCATTAGTAAGTTTGCAGATTACACTAACTTATGCAGGAATGTTGATCTGCATGAGAATAGGGAGGCTCTACAGAGAGACTTGGACAGGTTGGATTGATGGACCAATGTTAATGGGCTGAGCTTCAACAAGGCCAAAGGCCGGGTCCTGCACTTGGGCCACAACAACCCCATGCAAAGATATAGGCTTGGGGAAGTGTGGCTGGAAAGCTGTCTGATATAAAAAAGACCTGGGGGTTCTAGTTGACAAGACTGAATGTGAGCCAGCAGTGTGTCCAGGTGGCCAAGAAAGCCAATGGCATCCTGGCTTGGATTAGAAACAGTGTGAGCAGCAGAAGTAGGGAGGTGATTGTTCCCCTGTATTCAGCACTGGTGAGGCCAAACCTTGAGTATTGTGTCCAGTTCTGGGCACCTCAACACAAGAGAGATATTGAGGTGCTGGAGCGAGTGAAGAGGAGGGCAAGGAACCTGGTGAAGGGCCTGGAGAATAAATCTTATGAAGAGCAATTGAAGGATCTGGGACTGTTCAGTCTGAGGAATAGGAGGCTGAGGGGAGACATTATTGCTCTCTACAACTAACAGGGCATTGTAGAGAGGTTGGTGCTGGTCTCTTCTCACAGGTAATTAGTGATAGAACAAGAGGGAATGGATTCAAGCTGCAACAGGGTAGGTTTAGATTGGGCATTAGGGAAAAATCTTTCACTGAAAGAGTGGTCAGAGACTGGAATAGGCTCCCCAGAGAAGTGATTGAGTCACCATCCCTGGATGTGTTTAAGGGTCATTTGGATGTGTTTCTTAGGGGTGAACTTTGCAGAGTAGGGTTATTGTTTGAACTTGATGACACCAAGGGTCTTTTCCAACCAGATTCTATTTATATGTATTCCATTTTTATTATTATTATTTTAATTAAAGCTGTTCTAGTTTCCTTTTCTAATATAAGTCAGTCTCTCTGACTCCTTTCTCTTCCCCTTTGGGGAGGGAGGGGGGTTAAAAGAGATCCTGTTATAGGTCTAAGGGACTGCCCTGACCCTAAACCGTGACACACTGCAACCTGAATTGCATCTTCAAGGATAGTGGAGCTGGTGTTTGTTTGGTGATTAAATTTTTCTGTTGGGGAAAAAAAGGGTCTTCCAAGAACTCCAGTAAACTTTTTTTTTTTTAAAAAAATCTTTTTTCATATATATATAACCCAAAGAATTGGAACAGGTGTCATCTCATTCAATAATTCTTCAAATTTTTATGACTCATAATACACTTATGGTAGAAGATGCTTTAGAAATGCAGATGTATGTGACAGATTGATGTGCACAGGCTTTCAGTCCAGAAATGCGTATGGAGAAGACATATGAACTTAAACAGTTTTTGCTACAATCTGTCAAAAATGCAAAGTCAGTTGAGGACTTCCTTTTCTGGTCAGTGGACTGTGATTAAGTGTACTGTGGCAATGATGCATCTCGACATACAAGTGACTTTGTTAGACAGATGCTGTACAACCTCAGGCATTCAAGTTGTCTAAATAGTCCAGATTTGGAGAGGGGAGATTTGGGATTTGGTTGGTTGGTTGGGTTGGGTTTTTTTTGTTTGTTTTTAAGAGTTTAAACATGAATTAAGGTACGTCAATAAGAGAAAGTGTTGTTTCAATTGCAATATATGTATTCAAAAATATGTCCTTATGAAATAGAGTGTTAGGGAGGAAACAGTGAAAAAATCTGGCAATGGACAATCCCTTTGGCAAAAATTACACTCAGCTTGTGAAACAAATGGAATTTGTGTAAGCAAGCTCTGTGGTTGACTTTGGGAATCTTAATATTCAGTAGCAGAGCTGATTTTTCAGACTGCTTATGAAAGTAGTGTCTAGTTATAATTTAAATTAGCTAAATTTATCTGTGAAAAATAAAAATAAATATCTAGACTGGAAAAATTCTCAAGCGAGTCAAAGAACTTTAGTATGTGTATTACACATGTAAGATTAAAGATATTTTTTGTGTGTGTGAGTGGGTTTAGTTTTGGGTTTATGGTCAGGCTTCTTCAATAAATTAATTTTAAAAAGCTCACCTCCATTTATATTTGTTTAACCAGTTCATTATGCAGAGTAAAAGCTCTGTAAGTTACCAAAAGTACGAGTGTCTCTTGATCTCTGAAGACCTGGTGGTGTTTTAAAGCAACATTCTGACAAAGCAGAATGACAGTTTGGAACAAGAAGATGCTTTCATAAAAGTCTTTTAATGAGGAGGAAATTGCTAAAATACTATAATTGCTTTTGAATCTGTGTTGTTTTTTTTTTTTTAGTGTTTGTAAACAGAGTATTAGTCCTCATACCTTAGTAGTAAAACAGCTTTTTACTGTAATGAGAAGTATTCCTTTTTCATTCAAAATCTGACAGAATATTGTGGAATCTGGCTGAGCTACCTAAATATACAAGAAGTCTCTTTAAGATGTACTGAAAAAAAAAAAAGAAATGCCTGGTTTATGGAGAAGTGAAAGGAAGAAGCTGGGTATTTAATCTTCTTAGATACTGTATGCATTAGAATGATGAATGGAGTGGATATAAAGATGCAACTAACTCTGACCACACATCCATTTTACCATTGTTGGCCCTTTTTTTACTGTCCACGTCAATGTTTTTATCCCTTATCTGCAAGAATGAACCTGGTGTTTTCTCCGACACAACTCTAAACCTCATCTTCAAATATTGCAAATAATTAAAGATCATTTAAATAAAAGTATAGGAAATTAAATACTAGTTTTGCATATAAAGTGGGCTTAATGTTCTAGGTGTGATTCCAGATCACTCTTTTAGACTGTTAACTTTACATTCATATTTAACAAATGACATTATTCAGTTTCATGGGGTCACTGTGTCAAAATGTCTGTGTTAGAACTTTAATTTATTTCCAGAGGTTCTTTGGGTGGGCAGATAGGAGTGGTGTGTTAGAATGATTTACAGTCTCCAATTCCCCATGTGGATTTTAAGGCTTGGAACGTAGACTATGATGTAAATTTCAAGTCTATATGGATTCAGCTTCTCTGTAGTGGCAGGCTGAATGAATGGGACTCGTGTCCCAAATGTGGGAGGCTAACCCTCTTCTTATATATTGATGATGCCTCTAATTCTTTGTCCTGGTAAGTGTCAGTTTTTCTCCCCCTCCCCTGTTAACATTAATGGTATATATTCAAGTGTGTTTGTGGCCAAATTTGGGGTTGTTGTCATCCTGTCTTGGAAAGCCTGATGGCCCTTAATCAGATCAGCAGTTCTTGGGTACAGACAAGAGATCCTATTTGGAAAGTGTGATAGTTTGGGACCGTTTTTAAAGCTGTCATCCAGCTTCACTGAATCATAGGTTATTTTTTTAATTGCAAAATTTATTTTGCTGTGCTGTAAATTAATTCACGTGTATCAGCGATGATCTTTGCTGTGGGACTGCTGACTTTGTACGCTAAGATAGTCAGGCACCAAGTGTAAATTTCAGTGACTGACTAAAAGTGCAAAGGAAATGAGTGGGTAATGAGAGCAGAGCAGCCAGTTCTTTAATTGAATTAAAAGCTGGGTGACACCGATGCAGACACCTGTCCAATTACAGACAGGCCAAGGTGTTTACCATTGCTGTACAAGCCATTTGAAGATGACAGAAATCTTTCCGCCCACAGATTAACATAATGAAGGAGAACAGATTACAGTGGATGCTGGCCAAACAGATAGGTTGGCAGCTGAGAAAAAAAAAGTAGTTTGCTGAAGTATGTAAATAAAATCTGTGCACTTTCTATTGCCTACCTACGCGGCACATCTGTTTCTTTGTTGAGAGAAAAGAGTGCAAGAATACACGTGAAGGAGAAACATAAATTAGGAAATGAACTTTTTTTTTCCCCCACATTGCTGCCTTAGAGGAATGAATGAATGAATTAATTTAGCCTAAACTTCCTGTTGCATAATGTTTTTTGTTTGTTTGGGTTTTTTTAACCCTCAGATTCTGACTGCCCTTCACAATCAATGTACACTCTGTTACACTGCAGCTACTTTATAGAAGCATTTCTACTTTGTTAAAAGTAAACCAAACAGCCCAAACCAAATCTTCTACAGCTTTTGGCATCTTTCTGGATGTGTGCTAATGCAGCTCTCAGTGCCTGAAGCCATTGGTGACCCCACAGAATGTCTTCCATCAGGAAATGCAAGGAGCATTAATTCACTGCTTCATAAGAAAAGAATGTTGCGAGTGCTAAATGTCCAAATAAAACTAAATTGCTTCCCACAGCACATCAGAGTGGATAGGGAGATGGCATACACATTATACCATGCTTCTCTTGACCGAGAACTTGCAAATGTCACAGTTAGAGGATTTGATTTCTGCATGTGTTTATTTGCTGAAGGAAATTTCAATAGTACCTATTATACTTTCCCAAGTTTAACCTTCTGTGGTCTGGAAATAAGTGCTTTGTCTTACACAAGTCTTACACACATCCAAAAGAAAAAATAATTTTTTTTTTTGACTGATGAAATTTCTCTCCTGAAGAATTTACTGTATATTCCAATATCCTGATTTACAGGGATAGTAATGCTTTAAAACATGATTATTTCCTATTTTCTGCTTTATGAATACTCTTAAAAATATTTGCCACGCACATGGGAAGATTGCAGGGATATTTGCATCTGGTACATGATTACATCTGAATACGTCTTTGTGTATAGTAGACCTGGACCTCAGAGAAGTCCAATAGAAAGATCATTGCAGCACCAACCTTCAAAGTTTTTGAATTAATTACTATCAAAGACACAATCATTACAAATTCAGTGAAAATCTTATATTTTCCATGTTATCACATCTATTATTAAGCACAATATGAACATTCACAGACTTTGTCCCACTCAGAAAATAATATATTTATGCTGTAACTGTTAAATTCTAGCATCAAATTCTCCAGGGTTTGGCATTGGTGTTTTTTGTTGTTGGTGGTGGTTTTTTGTTGTTGTTTATTATTTTTTATGGGGGAAGAAAAGACATTTTTTTCTTAAACCAAAAGTTATGTTGCATTCTATGTAGTAAATCCATGAAGAGTAATAATAAGTAGTAATTTCAACTACCTGTGTGTGTACATGTAATGCTGAGGAAATTTGCAGTCTTTTTTTATTATTGCATGTTTGGACAAGAATTATGTTTCCCTGAGGTACTGTTGTTTGTGAAGCTGCTTTGCAAAATCCCAGTGTCAGTAGTTCCAGAATAACATAGTTTACTATAAATTTTTCCTTTTTTAAATGAAACACCTCATCGATTTTACAGAAAGCTAAGACCATCAAGGAAATAAAACTGGAAATGACTGGAAATAAAACTTGACATGACTTGGACTTCTTTTTAATTTTTACTGCATTTTCATTCTATATTACTTTATTGTTGGACCTACTTTGAAATGGGAGCTGCTGATGTTTCTAAAAATAAGTCTAAACCACATTTTTTCCCATGTAGTCCTCCTGCATATTGAAGTTCAAAACATTGTGTAACTTCCTGAATTGGTAAAGTATGATTTGTTGCATTAGCTACAACAAGCAGCTGATCAACATGTGGGAATCTAGCAACTCTCCTCTGTAAAAATAAGTAGGACATGATAAAACAAGTTTAGAGATTTTTTTTTCTTGTAAACCCTAGGTTTCCATGTCACCTGAATGATACTGCTGTACTAGTATAGCAAATATTTGATATATATGCTGCCACTGAAGTAATGGAATAAATGTGGTATGTTTCACACACACAAACAAAGTTATGGATGAAGAGGGGAAATGTTGGAGAGAAAGCATTAAAAATACTTGTTGTGGAAGACAGTTAGAGGTTCCCTGGGAAAAGAAAATGAATAACTGAAAAAAATTTGTGAGAGAAGGACTAAGAAGAAAACCTCCTTTATTGTCATTGCTGTATTAAAATATTCAACTCAATATTGAAGCTGTGTCTGTTGTTGTTAGCATAACTAAAGAAAGTTAGCCATATCATTACTATTAAGAATTTAAACAGTATTCTTAATATATTTTGCAAAATGTAAAATGGCATAATAGGAATGAAACCTTGAAATGTTCCTTTTCTGCCTGTAACAGTGGAAACCTGTAACAGCAAACTAATTTTTCACTTCTGCCTGTGTATTTCTATAATCAGTCTGTACATACATGATACCTTTCTTTTGTTGTAGGCATATTGACAGGCTTGCATCCCTCCACAAACTATGCTGTAACCCTAACTGCTTGCACTTTGGCTGGCTGTACTGAGAGCTTGCATGCATTGAACATCTCCACTCCACAAGAAGGTAAAGTAATTTCAAAGGTCTTGACTTCCACATTTCAGTCATGAATAATAAAACAGGAGAAGAGCTAAATGCTGCAAAGCCATTTGCTGGAAAACCCCAACCTAATTTGATGACAAAGTGCATTGCCAGACCATAATTGCTCCATTTTTTGGGGGGGTGTGAAAATGAATCAAACTCCATACCCTTTAATGACATGCATCTTTAATAGATGTAATGCAGATTAATGGGCTTTTTAATTGCTGTTACATTGTTCATGCAAGAGCCTTGTCATTAATATGAAGCATCTGAAAGATTAATGAAAGCTTCCTCATTTTACTATGGCTCAGAAGTAAATCTAGAGACAGTCTGACTAAAAAGAATTGATTGTTTGGCACAGTATGAAATTGAGAATCAAATGGTTGATTTCCATGGTTTCTTTTAACTGCTAAACACCAGCAATAGGCAACAATTATTTCAGTGTGATGAAACCTCCAAATGCCAATTGAGGGAGTTATTAATCACTGCTCAGATTTTCCCTTTTTTTTTCGATATATTTTTATCATAGAATCATAGAATAATTTGGCTGGAAGAGACCTTTAATGTCATTAATTTACATGTTGTGCTGATACTTAGAGGTTGTTACTAATTTAATGTTTTCCATGCTTATATTAAGAACTCTAGAGCAGTAAGAAAGAGAAAATACATTACAGTTCTTACTTCAGATTAGTAGGCTGATAAATAACACACATAACTACTGGAGCAAATGGTCCCAAAATATGACATATCTAACTATATCTCAATATTCTCATATCTAGCTATTCTATAACATTGCTAGAACAGCAGTTTGGTGTGAACATATTAGCAAGTGCCAGCAACACCAATCAAATAAAAATCCAATTTTTGCCTCTTGGAAGTTCTAAAAAAGTGACTGAGTTTGTCTGGTGGCATTATCCATGAAAGAGTGTATCTTCTGACAGCCAAATAGTTAATGGACTTTGTTATATAAACGTGAAATACAGTACTGTATTATACTGTATAATAGTATATACAGTATATATTTCTTTCTGGTGTAATTAAAACCTGAATAGTTTGTCTATTTTCTCAGCTTAGTGAATAAAGCAGAAATTCTTACATGCGTTTGAGAAAAGCATCCACTGTTTTCAGGTGTGATGTTGTATTGAGAAGGGTTTTTGTGGTGGTTTTTTTTGGTTGGTTGGTTTTCTTGTTGTTGTTTTGGGGTTCTTAGTGGGCTTTTTTGTTTGGCTTTTTTTGTTGTTGTTTTGTTTTCTGAGAGGTCAAATAAAGCCATGGGGAACGTGTTTTATCCCCCAGAAGAACTGAACAAAAAGTCAATGTGTGGAGTTTCTGTTTTTGGATGCTCTTGTTGCATGCTCTTACTAACAATAAATTGATGATACCAAAGACAGACACCATATCACACCCTCCAGCTATCCCTTTTTCCCTATTGAAACATTCATTATATTGTTTTCACTGCTAGTTATTGTTTTAAATTGATAGCACAGAGCTTCTTGGTAATTACAAGATATTCCTTCCAGACTAAGTCCTGAGTTCTGCTCCCCTTGTGATATTCAGTGGGATCACTTGTGCTTCTGGAATATAACTCATTGGAACAGTGACAGGTCTCAGCTTTTAAATTGTTATCCGTTGCCAACTTCCACTGTATTTTATAAGTACAATCTATGCTAAACAAACATTACTAAGTGTATTGAATTATAAAAGTCTAACATAAGGGGGAATGCCTAAGAATAGAGCATCTGCACTTGTGATTAGAAAGAATGATCACTTTGTAGTTAGGAGTAAAAAGGATGAAGGAAAAGAAAATAGTTTGTATTAAAAAAAGGACTGTACTAAAAATTGCATACTCTTGCTCAGTGATATCAAGATGGAAAGAAAATTTTTATGAGCATAGTTATTCTCCTAAAAAGTATGTTCTCATCTTTCATAGCAGTTTGAGTAGGAAACCTCACATATAATAGGAGAGTTCTCAATATGCCAGTATGTTGTGAGCTTAAAATCTCTTCTGAAATTAAAACTTTACCCAAAATCATTCTGGAAGCATGTGTTCACTGACATTATTTATTATTGGTGGTAATATAATAAGTTATACTTTTTTTTTATTTCCACCAGCCCCTGAAGATGTGCAATCACCCACAGCAATATCCTTTCCGACGTTCTTACTCATGAGTTGGAATCCACCCAAAAAACCCAATGGTGTTATTACACAATATATTTTATATATGAATGGAGTACCAATTTACTTTGGAAATGGCACTAAATATGTTGTAAAAGGTGAGTTTCTTGCTAGAAAGCATATCAGATGAGTATCTCTTAGTTGCTAAGAATAGTTATATGACTGGCCCCTTCTTATCTCAGAGGAAAAGAAAAATAATTTTAAAATGGGCTGGATGCACTATAAGACCAGATGGATTCAATTTTTCAAAGAATCCTTCATAGAATTATCTGTTGGGAGTCTCAGAAATGAATGTCACCATGGTGTAGCTAAATCTCTTGTGCTGTGTTGTCCTCTTTCACGGGACCTGAGTAATCTTTTTAGTGGTTTTGATCTCATACCATCTAGCTCTCAAAGTAAGTACTGTAGGCTTTTGAAGACAAGATATTATGTACAGGTTTAATAGCTTTTCCCGCTGTCTTCCTTAAATACTTTTAATTAGGGAGAGCTAGATGGTAAACCCAAGTTTCTTTCCCGAGTAGCCCATGTTTAATTAGTTTGTTAAAAACATAAGTTAATAATCCATTTTCTTCTGATAACAATTATGCAATGTGTCAATAACCAATTTATATCAGTACTCTTAAACTATCACATAGAAGCTAAATGACTGTTAGTTGACAATGAAATGAGGAATGGCAATCTGACCTCCTATTTTAATATAATTGACATAGATTAATGAATTATTCAAGTATCTTGTTTAGACATTATTTAAATAACAAAAACCCAACAACAAAACAAAGAAGAACAAGTATTGAGCTAGAAGTATCACAGTGCAGCATAAGTGCTATTCTGGATCTGTTAAAATTTGTATGTGGCAGTAGGTACAAGTGAAAATAAAGCATTTGATGTTGGGCAACTTGGGGAAAAAAAGGGGTACCAAGACCCTACTTTCTTTTTAATGTAAGGCCTAAAAATTCAAAGCCGTTTCTGCATCTTGAGTTAGTATAAAACATATTTAAAAATTCATATAGTTCAAATTTCTTTGCCTTGCACAGGCCATAAGCTACTGGTGTGGTGGGTCAGTTTTGACACTGAAAAATGAATCCAGTTAGAAAACCTCCTGAAGGCTGTTGATGATTGCTATAATAAATAGTGCACACTTTAAGTCAAACTTTTTCATTCTGTATTCAAAGGTAATGGATTTTTCGTAACCATAGTAACCCTAGTGTATTTCTGGATAAATACATGAGGTATATACATTCTGGTTTTATTTTTGAATATAAACTACCACATTATGTATTACTAATAATATGAAAAATAGGATATAGGTTAGCATAATGACAGCTCAAACTAGTGTGCATTTTTCTTCTGCAAAAAAAAAAAAATATTTATCAAAAGTATAGGTTCAATTAATTTCTCCCCTCATGCCCCCAGTTTTCTGGTATTCTTGTAGTGCCATTTATCTTTTTTGCAAGATCTCCATTAATCTCTTATTGCCATACCATAACACTATTCTTAAGAATTTTGAAGTGCAAATAGTTGTGCTTCCAATCTTATTGAAATCATTACTGAAAGTTCACCATAGGTAGTTTTACTGTTGTGTTCATCTGCAACCTAGTTATAAATTAATAAGAAATGGACAACACTTGAAGAAGTGTTTACCATAAGTTTTGTTTGGTTGGTTTTAGATTCATGTCTGATTGTATTCTGACTCACAGCCAAAATGAATCCTTATTGATAGGAATTGTGGTAAAGTGACTTTTGTAATTGTTCTTAGAAAATATAGAAAAGGATAAATTAAAAAGGGTCAGGACTTGATTCCTTATGTTCTACCTCTAAATCTTGACTGATACATCAGAATACATTGTTAAACTAGTCTAAGGAGAAGTCATCTGGTTCATAAGCTTCCTAAAGGGGCTCTTCTTCTCTTATTTAGAAATAATTTATTTATACTTCTCTAGAAATTTTTGGGTTTTTGGGTCCTATAGAGCATTTAGTAACTTCGCTTTCAATTAATTTTTAGGCATACTTAAGATATTAATGGAACAGAGAATCTTGCTTTAAAGAGAGGACTAGTGACTCACACTGTTGCCCTATGCAGTACAGTACAAGAACCACTCTTGCTTACCATGTTGAATATGGTGTGGAGATCAGTCTGTTTACTTTGGATCCATTTTATTTAGCTGCCAGTTTCTCACTCTGCCTGAGGGGGAAGAGGTGATGTGAGCCAGCAGGCTGGCATTTTGGGCATTAGAAATCCCAGTTCTGAATCAGATTTAATCAAGAACTTGCTTAGGCCTGCATGTATCTTTAATTTGACCTGGTTTTGCTTCCTTTCAGAGTACAAGATTTTATTCTTTGTAGTCTAGAGGTAAAAGAGGTATAACTTCTTTTTTTTTTTTTTTTTTTTTTTTCCTGAAAAATTATGGTTTTACAGTGAAAAGTTGCAGCTTCTGACTTTTCAGCCTCAGGTCTATTTCCTACCTTTTTGTCTTCCCCTGTGTTCTTTCTTTTCAGCATTTATGCTAGAGATGGTGGTGACTTATTGCCTCAACACAGCATGTTATTGACCCTAAACAGAGAGACAAAGTTCGTTGTCTCTGACATCTGTTTCCTATTCATTCACCAAAATGATTTTCCTAATTTAATAACTATATGGCTGTGTTCCTGACAAGTGGTCTATTACCAGGATGTCATAGATTCTCTCTGTGTTTTGAAGCATTGTATCTATTAAAATATTTTTTTCCAAACCTTTCTTTGGAGGAAGGTTTCATTTCTGTCTACAAATCAGTAATTTATTGACTTGTACTGCAGACCATGGAAAGTACGATCAGTTTAGGCCCATACTAATTAATCCATATCTTGAGGGGGGGGGGATATGTTTTCTCAACACCATAATTACAAATATTTTGTTAACTTAGTTTCTGATCCTGACAGTTTCTGAGGGCTTGAAACACTCATTTGATTTTCATGAAAATTCATTTGTTTCCTCTAGGGGTTGAGCTGTAATTAAAAAGGAAACCCTTTAAAAGCACATATGGCAAATATACACTTTACAACATTGAAAAGGGGGACCCATTAGGCATCCATCATCCATTAGTCCATTCACATATTTTCCTCATATTGACAAATTCAGCTTCAGTGTGCTAGCAAAGCACTGAACTGAAGCCAGCCCCTGTATTGTAACACTGTTGTTGACTGCCTGTACTTTTCTGCTACCCACGTTATTAATTTGCCTTATGTGGTGCTAATTCCTCATGCAATTTGGCTGCTATTTCACATCTTGAATTCTGGTGAAAGCCTAATGTCTCCAATGGGTTAGGGGCAGGGCAGGAGGAAATGCAGGGTCCAGGATCAGAGGTGGGATACAGGCTCCAGCCCCTAATATCTGTGATTCTGTGATTCTGTGATTCCCATGGATCTTACAAAGGCTTTTGATTTTAGGAAAATAGGAGTTCATTTTTACTATGGAGAGGAAAATATGTTTCTCTTACCCATACAAACACTCATAGTCAAAAATTTAAACTTCTACTTTGAAAGGTGGTGATTTCTTACTGTAATTCTTTTTTTTTTCTTTTTTTTCCCCCGTGTCTTTACATTAAAGTAAGTATTTGTTCTAGTTTTCTCTTTTCTTAAAATGAGTCCCCAGAATTTCCAACCTGCCTTAGATGAAAAATAGGATGAATTTTATACCCAGAAGTGCTAGTCTGTAGTGGCCTGAGCTGGTGGTACCAATACCACGAACAGAAAGGTGCTCTAATAAATGCAGAAGGTTGTAGCATAAACAGAGATAGTAATGATGAGTTGTGACCCATGTGCCAAGTTATGTTTTTGGTGAGAATCTTAATGTTGTGAAGAATCTTTATAAAAAAGATTTGAGCAAAATATTGTTTTATTCTTAAATGATGAGCATTTGTTGGTCTAAGAAATGTTCATTTCCTAACATGTTTACAAAGGGAGATGACTTTGTAGATCTCTTTGGAAAACAAAAACTGTATAAATCTATCTTTGCACTGAGGGTATATATCTGCATTTTTTGCAGCACTAAACATTTGACAACGTTAACAAATTGTGTTCATATAATTTTCCTAGCAGACTCTAATGAATCATGAATCTTTAAAAGGAAGATATTCTTATTAAGACTCATCTGTATGAAACTTATTTTTCTCTGCCAACATGAAAGAGGTGTTTCAGGAAAAGAATACTGACAACTGTGTTACAAGGGCAGATCCTCAACCAAGTTAAACCAGTATAGAGTTATCCTAAATTACATGACCAAGCGTTTAGAAAACTGTGAAAGACTGGTTTGTACCATGTTTCTGGGAAAAATATTAAGGAGAGCCTTGGAATAGGTGGGTAAGAGCTGTCTTCATGATTTTCTCTGACACTGTGATCTGAGTTATGGCTTACTCAAATTCTTATTTGACCTGAGTGTGGGAAGGATGATCCTTCAAAACCAGCATCGAATGGGAGCCTTATTTTTCTGTGAGGAAGAGGCAGATGTTTGACATCTGTGCAAGCAAGGCTTAACATATTTGAACTTTAAAACTAGGAGAACCACAAATTAGTATCTATTTGTTTGGGGTTTTTTTAAGTTGCTCTAAAGCAGTAGAAATTACAGGACTCACTCCTCACAGCCATGTACAATTACAACATTTTAATGAAAATTGGCCCTTTTTGTCCTTGTTATCACTATGACTACTACTGCTTATTTTAAATGATAGATAATGATAATAACAGCAAAATCCATTATAGTATCAATATTGTACTAAATGCCAAGTGAAACAATTTTCAAGAATATACACAGAATTTTATGTAGAGGATAATTACCATTGTATGGTAATTAATGTATGTATCACTGCAAGTAGCTTAATTATTGAGAAGAAAATACATAGTTTTTACATGCAGTTCTCATGGTTACTTTTCACAGTTTTTAGCTACAGCCATGATTAAAAACACCAGTTTCCAAACTTAAGGATTTGCATTCCTCTGGTTTAAATCCTGACCGAAGATGACAGGCAGCTTTTGTCTTAAAGGACAGCTAGAAAAATTCTGTAGTCCTCTAGTATGAGTTTATTTCCTGTCTTCCAGGTTCAGTGAAATATATATATATAAATATCAAATGAACCCAGGCTGTTCTTTCACTGGAGTGTTCTGGAAATAGCAATACAATGTTAGTGCTAGATTGTTGTATAACTCTGAATGTAAGTCTTCCTCAGTTTGTTTTTGTGGTTTGGGTTTTTGTTTTTTTGTGGTTTTTTGTGTTGGTTTTTTTTTTTTTTGAGGTTTTTTTTTGTTTTGTTTGTTTTTGTTGTTTGTTTGTTTGTTTGTTTTGTAAAGCAGAGACATTTAACACCAGTGTGAGCAATGAAAAGTTAGTCCTCACCTCTTCACAGAATTGCTTTTCTGATATGTCTTGCATATGATTCAATGAGGTATGCCCCAAGTGTCTCTTTCTTATTTTAGGGTCTTGCAACACCATGCTACAGTTGCAGTCCCAGCCCTTATATGTGGCTTAGAAAAATACCCAGCTGGTAAGGGCTCTAAGAAATAGCATCTTTTCCAGGATAGTATATAAGGAGCACCTGCTCTTCAGACTTATTTCTAACCCATTTAAGTAAACATTTAAGTAAACATGCATAGATGCACCTAGCACTAGAGGGCAGAGTACACCAGTCTTACAAGAGAAACTTTCCTCTAGAAGTAGCATCTAAGAAACCCCATTCGATCCACCTGAGATGGCAACACTGACATTGCTGGTGACCGGTACTGTTGTAATTAATTCCACAGATCCAGAATGCAGATTCAGCAGGCACAAAACCAAAGGGCAAATGGGCTGTCTGAGTCTGGCATTCTGGTATTTCAGCTTCAGACAGAAAGATCTGGTACAGTTATTGGACTTAATAATACAGATCTGGGGAATTTAGAAGGGCGGGGGCTGGGGTAAGGCTAAAAGCATTATGTTTATTTGTAGCAGCTCTGTTGTATCATTTTCTATTGCAGTGCATTAGTGCAGTGTTAAACAAAATCTGCTTATTTAAAATCCTTTTAAATAGTGTTTAAATATTTCCTGCTGATACAATCTGCTAAAGTAGTTATCCTTGCTGCAGATTTCAGTTAACCTTGTCTCAGATATTAAGCCTGAAGCTACGCAGACTTTTAGGGACCTTGATTATAGAGCTAAACCTAATGGTGTCATTATAAAACCACAGCTGGACAAGCTTCTGGAGTCCTTGTCCTTTGATCAGATTTGGGTAACACAGCAAGCCAGGAAAAAACTCACGCTTGCCCTGCTGGAATTGCTGAGCTCTCAGGTTTCTTGAATATCACTTTCTAAAAATTAGAATGCAACACAAATTAAAAAATTGGAGTGATTGGTGCCTCCCAGTCTTCTGTATGTACCAAAGCAAACTGGATCAAATAGATTCTCCAGAGCAAATAGGTTCTCCAGAGCTAATAGCTGTAGAACTAGTCCCACTGCTCCACAGTTGTTTTTTTGTTTGTTTGTTTTGTTTTGTTTCTTTTTTTTTTTTGTAAAATTCCAAGAATTAAAAGCATTAAAAATTGAAAACTCCCAGATTCTTTTGTCCTGTGATTCTACTTCAAAATTACTTGTAAGGATTGGACATATATAAGCTTTCTAATACTTTATTTTCTCCTTCATAGATATCTAGATTGGTCAGCAGACTTAAAGATGCTGAGATCTTTTCAAAAGACAGTGTGTACAGAGGAGACAGATTTCAGTGATGTTCATTTAGTTCCATTTGTAAGATTTAAATACAGCCTTTTTTAGTCCTAAGTAAGCAGAATTTACTGGCCCCACATGATCCCCTTGGAGGTGTTCCGAACTGTCATGTGGATTTGCAAGGTCTTCTGCAAGACACTGCAGTTAAATAGCAGCAAATTCTTACTTTGACACTTTCTGAGGTCAGTTTGTTGTCATGTTGCCTGTGTGAATCTCTGTTGGGCAAACTGGCCCAATCTTGTGCACCTTGTCTACATTCCTTTGGGACTTCTGAAGGGCACAGTCTGTTTCTCTGCACGTTGTCTTTCATTAGTGAGAACTTTATTCAGGGTCTTATCAATTGATAGAGTTTCTTTTTTGTCACCAGATGACAACTGCTCATGCTATTAAACATTGAGAGGTCTCCTTAGGTTATAAGAACTAGAATGGGCTTTCTTGGCCTTATTGAGCTCAATAGCCTGAGGTACTTTTTGTGGGATATTATTTTTAGCAGTATGTTTGGTAATTGCCGTTTACTTGAAGCTAATAAGACAAAGTTATGGGTTCTGTTTAGGTTTTTAATTTTGCTGATAAAACATACACATGAGTTTAAGTCAAGATTTCCTTCAATCACTCATTTGTTAAGTGCTTTAGAAAATATCAGAAACAGTGCAAGGTGTTATTTTCAACTTATAAATCATATGATTCTAGATAAAGAAAGCCATTTCCAGTTTCCTCAGAGACTTCTTTTTTCCAGGATCATTTTGAAATGCTTGGTAAATAATTTATGCTTCGTTTCAGGTAATGATAGACTCGTGAATAAATATAATGACACCTCTTGCATAGATGGATGAAGGCCAAACCTTCTGCTTCTGCTTGAATTTCTTGATATCTGTTCATATACCTCACTTAACTCTAACTTGATAGGCTTGGGAAGAGTGGGGCAGTACTGATATTGCAAGCTGCATAATGAAGCATCTCCCTGTTTATTTATCCCCTAGAAAAAAATGCTTATATTTCTTCTTACTCATTTAGGGCCATTGGGTCTTCTGAACTGCCAAACACTTGATGTATATTTAATTTAAGATAGATATTTTCTTCCATGCTGTTATTACAAATTGTTCTAGTTTATCAGATGTGACAATAATTATTCTGACCGAGCATTGCATGTTAATTTGGGCCCTTCTCTCTATACCCAATATGGCCCAACCATGCTTTAACAGAAGTGGAATATTAATAAATGGTGACAAAGTACAGGCAGGTAACACCATAGTAATAGTTCTAGAGGGTTCTGAACAAGAACAACAACCTTTTCCTTGGTTTTACTAAATACATGGCCACAAAGGTGTTGAATCATTAACAATTACTTAAATGTTTTCAGCATTTTATTTGTTGAAAAAATATATAATGCGACAAATTAATGAAGAGAGGAATCTTTGATATTTGCATTTTTCACATTTATCTGAGCAACTTCATTACAATTTGCATTTCCAAATTGCCTCACCAATTGTCTTTTTTTTTTTTTCTCTAAGTCCAGACCTTCCTGAGTTTTTTTCATCTTTTACAAGACTTGTCTTGGTGTGAACACTACAAGCCTACATTTTGCTAAGCCCTAAAATAGTTGGATATAAAATATATGATGACTTGTATGAATGTATGAGGGTTCTTGTATTTTTCAAAATCTGTTTCTCTATCCTCCTAAGTTATGTGAAAACACATGCAAGCATAAATTATGCCACATAAAGCATTAAAGGCATTGTAGTATACTTCTTTTCTGGTTGAATCACTGCCAGAAATATAACCTAGGTTTCTACACTGATTGCCTAAATTGTTTACATAAAACTTCATAGCCTTACTAGTCAGTACTGAAGTCCATCACACTTTCCACAGGTCCTCCATGAAATGTTGTATTTTCATGTCAATCTATTTCTGATCGAAACATAAATTTGTATTTGGACTTTGAAAGCTGATAGGTTTTTTCTCTTTTTTTTTTTTTGTTCTTTTCTGTGATTTTTATTGAACAAATAGAATGACACATTAAAGTAACGTGTTAATAGGAAATTAATGCATGAGGAAAAATAGTTGTGATCAAAACCACTGAACATGTAAGAACATTAGATTAGTGTGCTTTCAGTAAGTCAAACTCGTGTTCTTAAGATGAATGGAAATGTGGATGATAAACATTGTTTTGGCAACTACTTCTTTGGATATACCATGTTCCTTTGTTACAGAGGCACTTTTAAGTCACATTTCAGTATGCTTATCTTGATTTAGTTTTCTACATGTCTGGGTATGCTTATGGCTACATGTAAGTATCTCCATTTCTAATTTAAGAACTGTGCTGTTCAATCATTTTGGTGAGGAGTGGTGTTGCAGAAGGCCTGTTCATGTAAGCAAATAAGTCTTCAGGTGGGAGAAAGTGATTTTTTGCACTGGTGATATTATCTGTGTACTGTATATGGAAACATATAATTTGCAATTTCTAATTCTAAATTGTGATTTAATCAATTAAATCAATAAGTTACTATGTTCTTTCTCTAAGTATACATGATTTCCACATAGTCAGTGGAAAAAGTTATTCAGAGATGACTAGATAATCTGTTTTAGTAATATATTCTGGGTCCTGGGTGCTTAAAACTTTAAGTCTTTTCTAGAAGAAATGTAGAAAATGAAGGAAATTATCAATAGTGGAAAGAAAATCATGCTGATAAAGTATGTCAGTAGTTTCCTTTTGAAAGTTAAATTTTGCAATGACTTCAACTTTTGAGCTATTTATGATCACTTAATTTTAATATTGTTAGTTATTGGTTTTCTGATCAAGGTATGATAATGTAATCCAATTGATCAGAGAGTTTGCAAGTTCTGAGCTGGAGTGCTAGCCTTTTTATCCTTTTCAAGGATAAAAATGCTCTCCTACATATCAAAATAATTGTAGTGCCTTTTGCTGTTCTTAAAAGCTAGTGTAAAAGACTTTTCATTTCAACTAATGCATTTTGACTTTTTGACATATTGCTCTTGGGATTTAATACAACCGTTGCAATGTCACGTAACATTTTTTAAGCTGTTAAATTATACTTGGAATTAAAATACATCCATAATTGAAGCTTGTTTCCTAAATTTACAGGCAGAGATAAATACACAGAATGCTAGTCAAGGAAAACTCAATAAAACAAATAAATAAACAAAATTTTACCAGGAAAAGAGTTACAAATCTTAGATTAACTACAAAAGGAAGGTGCATGGCATAGAGTGAGGAAGAAAAAAATAATATATCATAGAACTGTAACATAATCTAAAATATTTGCACACAGGACAAAGGAAAATCCAGGCAACTAAATAGACTGATACCCAAACAGTTAATAGAAATGACAAGATGACTTCTGCCAACAAAGAGCTTGTCCCTAATGATGCTTCTTTGGGAGACACATTTATCAACATTGTGGTGTTGCAGCCAGAGAACCAAAAAATATGAAAGAAACTAGACTAAAATAATTCCTTGTTCCTACAGCAGGTAACAGAGTTCTTAGAACTGCTGTGGGGGAAAGCCACAGGCTCTGCAGAATCTGTGGCCTTCACGTGCTGTCATAAATTAGTCACCACAACAAGTATTAGTTTACTGGTTTCAGCAGAGAAGCTGAGGACATGGATGGACATAGAGATGAGTTTACTCCTCCAGGAGATCTAACTAGAGGAGCAGTATATCACATTAACTATGAAGTGTGAGGAAGTTTCAGTTCTAATTTCTGCATTCTCTTCCTAAATTCGGTAGAAGACTTCGGTTTCCTCTGTCATCTTCTGAAAGCACTTGTATTTAATAACTGCCTCTTATAGTTGTGTCCCTGAGTATCACAAGAAAATTCAGAAAGATTACACCAATACTGTAACACAAAGCAGGTACCAAGAATGACTACTAACATAGTGTCTTGCTTTCCTGAAAGAAGAAAAAGTGGTAATTATAAAATCTAAGGAGTCTAGTTGAAGAAAAAAAAAAAAAAAAAGAAAAAGAAAAGAACCGTGGAGCAGTGGGACTGAAAAATAGAAAATATTTTATGATTTACATACACAAGCTTGGAGTGGGGAGAGGGTTGGGGTAAAATATGAAAGCCTCTTAAGGGTTTGCCACTTGTGAATTATGCATCTCACTCTCACTAGTAAGCGTAAATGCATAATTCTAATCTGTTCTTATTATTTATTTATGACGTGCACTAGAATGTAATTTCTATGCCTCCTTTGTAGAAGCTTAACATGCTAGTTAAGGTATGCAGATATTTCAGGGAACCTACATAGACAACTTTCTTGGCATAGCACACTTGCCAGTGAAAGGGCATAAACTTCAAAGAATAAATTAACTTGCTCTCCCCCCCCCCCCATTTACAGGAGAAATGCAGACAGGGTGTAATAAATAAGGGAGAAATAAGGGACAGGATCAACAGATAATAAGAAAAGCATTCCGCTTGAAATAAACTACTCTGCATTGTTATTATTTATGATAGTTACTGTTATTAATAAGGTACATGTGGGATAGAGAAAAAGCCTTGCAACAACCACTGAATTTATGACACTGGGGACAGATGCATGCTCTTTCTTTTCTATCTCTGGCACTGATTGATTTGTATTTTTCCCCGATGATGGTTTATGCCATTATAACTGTTTTGGTGAGTCCTTACTATTGAGTTATGGTTGCAAAACACTTCACAAATGAGAACAAGACTCTGAACATTATATCCTAATCTGCACATGCTGTAGATATGCCATAATACACAGCAGCTGACTGCGCCACCTGTGATCTGTGTACCCACAAACATGATTTATTCTGGTAATCCCAGTTTAATGCATCACATCAGATTGTGGGAGTTATGCTATTTGATGACATTACTGACACTACATGACATAACTGGGTAGTGCAACATGTTAGGTTGGAAAAAAAATGGGCTTTTCAAGATTTTGGGGTTTTTTTGGTGTTTGGTTTGAAAATATAGAGGAATTAAACTTGAAAAAACAAACCCGAAAAAGATATCCTAGTAATTTCCCCCAACCACGTGTGTTGACCATATTAATGACTGAACAGCCGGGGCTGATTGTTCTGGTAAGGCCAGAGGAGAGCAGCAATGTATTTTACTGTGCTGCTAATTCTGTAGCCAGCTGAAAACGAACTCAGCATCTGTAGTGTTGAAACAAATTTGACTTGAAATGTATTGTATTGTTTAGGCATAGTGCTCAGAAGCTGGGTCCTCCTGCTACCTTTCTTCTGGCAGTACAGGAATCTTTTGCCAAAACCACAGAATCACAGAATGTTAGGGGTTGGAAGGGACCTAGAAAAGATCATCTAGTCCAACCCCCCTGCCAGAGCAGGATCACCTAGACTAAGTCACCCAGGAACAGATCCAGGTGGGTC
>JANHGL010009303.1:88775-124243 GCA_024611195.1 Ceyx melanurus | reverse complement strand
GGTGGCCCTGCGTTGGACTCTCTCCAGTAGCTCTTTGTCCCTCTTTAACTGGGGTGCCCAGAACTGGACACAGTATTACAGGTGGGCCTCACCAACACAGAGTAGAAGGGGAGGAGAACCTCCCTTGACCTGCTGGCCACACTTCTCCTAATGCATCCCAGGATGCCATTGGCCTTCTTGTTCGCAAGGGCGCATTGTGGGCTCATGGTCATCCCCCAGGACCCCCAGGTCTCCTTCTCCAGAGCTGCTCTCCAATAGTCAGTTCTGTGACTGTAACTCAGATATACAGAGCTGTTCTGGTCCTGTGAAGGCGATTGTATCTATTCTAAAGAAACTCTTACCTTGCCTGGTTATTCAGAGTTCTCTAATCATGCATGCCTGCTACTGTGCAAAGTGGTGGAACAAGTTAGCCATAATGGGTGTCAAATGCATATTTAGCTAAAGAAAGCTCATAAACCATTATTCTGCAACCTCTAATTGATAGAAATTCAACCAGCTATTGCCATAATTTTTCTTGTTTAGATTCCAGTTTCTAGTTTGAGTATGCTATCTCAAGTTTCTACTTGTCTGATGAAATATTTTGCTGTTGACCATTTTGTTGATGAAAACAATTCTTTTGTGGTGAAATGGTATGTTTTGACCTAGAGAACATTCAATTTTATTCTACTTGTAAAATTGTTTCGTTTATAATAAATACTTAATATTCTACTGGCTTATCCTATCACAGCTGCACATTCATATGTGTTCTTCAGTGGGTTGCAAAAGGGGCAGTCAGGCAGTTCTCTTGATCTTATACAATTAACTTGGCACCAAATGAAAGGTGGGTCTGATTTTATTTCTCCCACTGCAGCAAGCTTGGAATTACTTGGGAATACAGGATGAAATTCTGTTAGTGAGCCAGGGGGTTCTTGGTTATACAAATGTGTATCCAGAGTAGTTCCAGCTTTATAGGATCAGGTTTATGAGATTCAGACTTGCCACACTTGCCTAGTGCACAGGCATTTTCCAGTTGTGAACATAAAACTGAAGTAATACAGAAGTAAAATGTTAAAAGGTGGTTTGTTTTTTTTTTTACTTTTTCACCTTTTTGAGCTCGACATTGACTGAGAAGTTCTTATAATGTATACTAACAACTCCCCTCTATTTAATCTCATAGTAATACAGAGACTGAATTGGAAGCATTCATGAATGGAAATTTTCATTTAAGTATTAAAATAGGTCTGCATCATGCCATATGACATGCAAAGAAATAACAGAGAAAGAAATAAAACTAAGGTAGTGATATTGACATAACCACAATCTCTTCTCTTCTGCCTGCTAAAAATTAATGTGCTCTGTCCTTCTTCTGCTTTCTCCCCCTCTGACCTTCAAGCTCATCTTATTTGTCCAGCTGTTATAATGGAAGTAAACTAGGGACACAATGCATGATTTTAAATCTAGTAAACAAAGATGTAACTTGGAAGTTCATGAGGTTCATTTAATGCTGAATGTTTGCACTGGCTGGCTATGTGCTGTTTTGGCAGCAAAAGTATTTCTTAAAAAATCCTCACATTCCAGCTTTATATTTTTCTGATGGTGACTAACAGTGATGGGCCAGGGGAACACTTTAGGTATGTTAGAAGTTCTGAGGAACTCTATACATGCACTGTGATTCTTCTGTGGTCAGTGACATGTCTTCAGAGTCACACAAGGAATTAGGGATATTAATTGGTAGTAAAGTATTAACAAAAATTTATATGTCCTTCTTTGATGTTTCACTACAAGTTTTTCTAATGTAGCACTCCATATGATTTGAGTTTTCTTCAGCTGCAAACCTTTAGGATTTCAAGGTATTGTGTCCTAACTGGAAGGAATAGCCTGGAAAATGTACCATAGTAACTATCTCAGGGATGTGGCTTTGAAATAAAAGATTGGAATCCTTGTATTCCAACTTTTGCTATGGGTAAAGAATAAATACATGTTTAATTGAAAGATGTGTACCTTGCTAGGGTCAGTTCTACTAATAGTTCCACTGAAAAAATCCACAACAAAACAAAACCAAACAATAAAAAGAATAATGAAGAGCAATAATCAGGAATTGATTCTGATGTGGCCCTGTGAATTAGCCAGGATGAAACATGACATTTAAGGAATGCATTTGTGCTCAAAGAAGTACAAGGGTGTGGGCTGATTTTTTGTGAAACACTTAAGGATTCTAAGAGGATAACAAAGAGACAGTGCTTACTAAATATGAAATTAAATAGACATTATAATCTTTGCTGTTAAAACATAATAATATTTAAAATCATTAAAGTACTGTGGAGCTACCACTTTTCCAAAAGTGGAACTATAATTCTGCCACATGCATGTGGCATCTTCATTAATTGTCCAAAATGACTGCAAACTGAAATGATTAACCATCCTTTTGTTTCACATTTGTGCCAATTGGGTTTTCTTCTTGAATATAACTATTTTGCACAGGCCAACACATGACTGGGATGTTTTTGCTGCTTCCATATGATGTGGTTTTGTACTATGCTCTTTAATTCCTCAGATGGGGCCTGAAAGTTGTACCTTTACTGAACTTTTATGAAGTGTATGAACTTCAAATGGAAGGAAAAATTATTCCTTTTGAAGTAATTTGGAAACCTAGTGATACTTACTGCTGAGCAAGTATTTTCTAAAGCACATCAGCATTTGTTGGCCAGCTAGAAGCCAAGTTGTTTTTTCCATATGCCATTTTGTCCAAGGCATTGCTGGTTAGAGAGCAGAACAGGAGCTTATGTTGTTTCCTGAAAATAATTATTTGTGTGAATTTGTTTGTCTCTATTTCTTGCCCTTGTTTTCAGAGGCTCCACTAAATTCTTTAATTCTCCTTCTGGAACCTTAATAATTATTAAGATGAGAGAGAAGAAGAAGGGTGTGAGTTATGAGCTGAAGTAGTCATACATTCCACCTACATAAGCATGGTGATTTGAATTCTTTGGAAGTTTTTAATCTTCATACTCTCTCAGCAGGTTTTCTTTGTTGTGCTGCTGCCAGTCCTTTGCTACAGTGCTGCCATATTTTCCTTTGAATATAGCAATGGGATAGCTATTGTCTCAATTATTTTCCTGAGAGAAACGATGTGGGGTTCCTTGTGCAAGTCACGTTTCAAGTGAGAGCTCACAGAGACAGGATTGGCCATTTCTGATCCTTACAATAGATGCCTGAAACCAGGGAGAGGGGAGACAGGGTGGAAGAGGGTAGGGAAGAAGGGCATGTGACTCTCTTGCTGGAAACCTGAATGCAGAATGCTGCATTTTACAGATCAATTAAAACATTGTAGACATTACTAGTTTGTTCTTTTTGAACTGTGATATATTCTGCTAGCTTGACATTAAAGCTCATGTTCAGAGTTAAGTTCTTACATCACTAATTTTGGGCTTGGTTTTTAGGTTTTATTTTTACACTTCACTATGTTTTTCTTCTCTCTCATTAACATCTCTCAAATTCCATGCTAAAAGTAGCACTGTAGTGTTGCATATTATCTTTCAATGAGTATCCATTAAATTTGATCAAAGCAAAGTGAGTGTTCTTATTGACCATGCAAACGGGGTCATTCTATATTCTTTCTGTCTCATGCATTGATTGTGCCATCAGGACTCATGCTGGTGGTTATTAGCAACTGGGTATATACCAATCACTGTAGTTAAACTTACCATTTTCAAGGTAGTTAGTTACTTTGGATAGTGTGGGAAGTTCCACATATACCACTTACAATGTAAATGTAGTGGTATGCAAGTGATGATTTTAATTATAGCCACTATAGTTAACAATTCTCTTGCTGACACATGAGTTGGAAAATAATTTTGTTTGTTTATATTGCCTCTGAGGTCAAATAGATGAAAATGCAGGTTAATCCCTTCTCTCCCTGCCCCCCCTCCCTTTTGCTCTGGGGAAAGCAAATGATGGTATTAAAACAGATATGTGAGTTTTTAATCTTTCATTCTAATTTTGTTGTGAAAAATGCAGAATTATATTTATGGGTATTTGCAACCTTAATAGGATAGGTTAAGAGAATCTTTTACTCCCAAGAAAGTATCTTTTTCCTTTTTTTTTTTCCCTTCTTCCCCCTTTGCTGCTCTTTGCCCTTCTAAATACAGAAATAACTACAAGACCAAATCCTGAATTTAAGGTGTTTTTTTTTAATAAACCTCTCTAATATTTAAGTTTAGCTTTGTTTTAGTAAGAAACAAGTGATGTGAGAAAATACTTATTGGGAAATTGTAATCAAAAGCATTTTATACTATTTTAAAGTGACACAGGGGTCTGGAATTGTGGAACACGAATATAATGTGATCAAGCAAAGGCATAACAAAAAAAAAGTCAGTTTTTGTTGCAAGTTAAAAAGAAAATAATTGTCTTCTTATTGGGTCCATTTTGTAAACTGAGATCAATTAAATTCTTCCAGCAACAGCATGAAATCAATTGTAAAATAACGTATAATTCATGCCCTATATTGTAAATTGCAGTTTGTTGGGCATTAATCACTAAATTTTTCATGCCGTGGGGTGCATTGTCTTGTAACACATTTCTGGATCATTCTTATGGATCCATTTCTAATGTGCTAGAGAGGTATCTGTTTTCCATGCCCACAATTGCCTACATTTGATCTCATGCAAATCATGCAATCAAGCAAATGGAAAACAAGGCGGTACCTTGACAAACAGTGGCTTTGTAGTTTTAAGAACCTCCTCATTAGATTCATATTTGTAGCTGTATTTCTTTGAACCCATTGATCTGCAACACGTTGAAACTCAAACAGAAAGATTTGCCAAATCAGATTGTGACGAAACATTGCATCAGTTACGATGTAATTTCATTTTCACTGTGCAGTTTGTCAGTTTCTAACATTTCAGAAATACTACCTCCACTCTATTTGCAGACTCATTCAAACCTTGATGAAATCTATGGAGAGATTTTCAGTGGCTACAAAGCTCTTGCTTTAAGTGATGTTTCTAAGTCTTTAATTTTTTTCTTCTGTTCACATTAATGCCTTTATTGCACCTAAATATTTCAGATTCCATTGAAACTTTCTAATTGGCATTTGTTAGTCAAAATTCATTTACATTGTTAAGGTAGATGAAGAATAAAGATTTCCTTTCATCGTGGTTGACATGTTGCTTTTTCCCTTATTTTATATTTCAGCTTTTTTTTTTAATCTCTCCTTCCCTCTACTTTCCTCTCAGTATTTTTCAACTAATCCTAAAGGATCTTGCTGTTTCTATGTCCTGTGTTTCCATTCCTTGTTATTCCTCTTTTTTAAAATTTTGCATGTTTCCCTGTCTTTCTGTTATTCATTCCAAGCATCGAGACATAAGACAGACATAGTATCATAGTATAGTAACTTTTTTTTTTTTTTAGGAAAGGAAATAAAACATTTTGACATCTTCTATTCTCTTAATTATTGACAAAGTTCCTCCCTCTTCAAATCGAACTAGGTATTTCCAGAAACATTTATGCAAGTAGTTTCAACTACATTATCCATCAAATCAGGGTTTTAGTACAAGCTACCTTAAAAAAAAAAAACAAAACAAAACCCAAAACTGTTCCGTGATGAGAAATTTTCTTAAAGGAAAATACCCCTCCCCAAATCTGTGTACAAAGAAAACTGTGATCCACTATAAAAAATTGGAAGAGGAGAAATTAACTTTTTCCTCTTCTAAATGAAGCCGCATCACACAGTGTCAGAGTGAAGGTGGTGTATTCACTGCTTACAAGGATATGAATTAAATAGATGCCATGGATTGCTAAAAAGTCCTTTTGGTCACTTGTTTGCCCACTCTGAACATGGAATATCTGATACTTGTCTTGCATCCTTCCATCTACTTCTGTGTTTTCTGTGGCTTCTCTGATAGCAGCTGCAAGAAAGAAGGGAATCAGGAAGGTGTATGCTAGTGAGGGCACTGTGTGGACTTGACTTTCTTTGCTTGCTAAGCCAGCTTGAGCACCTGCTCTGGAATGTGCTTTCCCCCTCTCACCCACATAAGCACTGCTTAACCCTGGTAGAATCAGCCCCATTATGTTGATTAAACATGTCACTGTGATGATTCACTTGATGATTTTTTGGTTGTTGTTACAGCATCTTTTTTTTTTTTTTTTAACTCATGCTTTGCCATGTGCTCCATAGAACAGTACCACCGAATGTTACTGTTTTCAATAAAAATGAACAAGTTCATTCTCTTCTGTGAAGTAAATCAGAATGAATTCCATTCCAGCAGGGACTGGAGACATTATTTGAGGGGAAAACTAATGAGAAAGAAGTTTGCTTTACAGCATTTCTGCCTAGTAAAGTCTGTCATCCAATTGCATTTTTTGAATTTGTGCTCAGAGATAATTTTGTACAAAAGGATAGTTTTATACTATTCAGCTCTGAAGACACTAGCATTTGTTGCATCTTGCAAAAGCCCAGAACTTTTCTCACATACTAAAAATGTGAATCTCTAACAAAGGTGTTTTACTTGGATGCCTTATACTGTTGCCAAAACCTCAGTTGTAATTTCCTTCTTAAAGCTTCTGCACATTGAAATTTGTGATTTGAATTTCAATTGAAAAAAATAAAATAGAAAATTATGTCAGCATTAATTTCTTACTGTATTTTTTTCTAACCTTTATTAGTTGAGGAAGAATATATGAAGCTAAAGATCTTTTAGAATCTTTATTCATTAACGCTGCTAAATTTTGCCCATCATTTTCTGCGGTAATTGCAACTCAAGATAGCTTCATAATAAATCACCATTTAACAGCTGTTTTTCTATAGCATTAGGCAGTTTGTCGTTACTATAATATATTTTACATGTTTGGTGTTCATGCAGCTTAAGTCAAACAGGCAAATGGAGAACAGACCAGTATAAATGATAGCAACAATAAGCTTCCTTTGTGTTCATTCTTATAGTGGAATCTGCACTGAGTGAATCATTGTATTCATTGACACTTGACATTATTGTAACATACAGCATATTTTTTGTAAAAAAACCCAATAATCTGTGTTAATGAATCTATACTTGTTTTTCTATTAATCTTATTTGATTTAATAATCTTAAAAGTGCTGATTTGCCAAGGTATCAAATGGATATAATATGTAGCACTAAAGAAGCTAACATCTTTGTTGTTTGGATATTCTAGCATATGTGTACTGTACAATGGGGTCATCTCCATCAAAGCATGCCTCATATACCTTGCTAGTAGTCAAAATTTGCAGTTATTTGCTATTAAGCAGCACCTGTTTGTTCCGCTGAAACAAATTTGAAGCATTCAGGGTGCCTCTTCCTCTTGATTTTCTGAATTCACCGCCCACTGAAAGTTAAAGAAAAACAAAGTCAAATTAATATACAATGTAAATTCCTATTCCTTTTTTGTTGCCCTAGATTTAGCAGTTTTTACGCCACACCAGTTTCTGCTCACTGCATGCACGCTTGCTGGCTGTACAAACAGTTCCCAGGTCACCTTGTTTACAGCACAGCTGCCACCAGCTCATGTAGATGCCCCAGTCCTGATGGTTTTGGATTCTAGAACGATACATGTACAGTAAGTAAGGATTTCTTCTTTCCTGACAACACGATAGTGTATCAGTTTATTCAAGAATTTCAGTGAGTTCAATCAGGGGAAGGGTTTGTGACATAAAATTAAATTTATTATGATTAAATGCATAGAAGTGATTAGTTTAGTGGTTCTGTGAACCTTCTGATTATCACTTGCCAACTTAATTTCCATTTTGTCTTTACGCAATCAGTATAACCTACACATGGGTATAGCCTCTGCAAACTTCAGTGCAAGGAATGTTCTGGTGATAAGCCCGTTTTGTAGCCCCTGCTTTGTGTGTTACTGTAATCATTTATATGTTGAGTACAAATACTGCATTAAAGGTACACCTCAGTTTGCTTTTTATGGTTATACAACTATGTTTTCAAATTTTTAAAAGAAACCCTACAAAGTCCCCTGACCAAAAAAATTACTTTTTTTTTTTTTCAGCACGGTCTGAATGTTTGCTGGACTTAATCATATTTTTCTTTTATTTGCAGATGGAAAGAACCAGTAGAAGTAAATGGAATCCTAGATCACTATATAATTTATATTGCCAACAATGAGCAGAATTTTACAAAGTGGAATGTAATCTATAACAGCACAGAACGTTTTCTGGATTATACTATTCAGCAGCTTTTCCCGGGTACTGAATACCTCATAAAAATAGCTGTAAGTTTTAAAGATGTGTAGTCGATGTGTAAAATGGTGACTTTTTTTTTTTTTTTTTTTTTTTTTGTTAGCATCTTAAGTAATTAATGGTTCATGTGTCCACTTCATTTAAACTCTTCTTTCTGAAACTAAGATCTATGAGCCATCCTGAACAGCAGTAGCTTTTGTTTCAAAACAGGGTCTCAGTATGCAACTTAAACTACAGATTTTCTTCAAGGATAAATAGAATTATAACTAACAGAGAATCTTAAAACTACAGATTTTCTTCAAGGATAAATAGAATGGTAACTAATAGAGAATCAATCAGCAGTATAAGAAAGACTTAAAAACATCTCTTGCGACCAACTTATAAGAAAACATTGAATATATTTGAAAATGCTAGCCTTTCATATTTTGTAAAATGGCAATTTTCTCTTTCTTCATAAAATATATATGTAGAAGGAAATAGCAGAGAGGAAAAGAGTTTGGTGTAAAGCAGCAGTTTCTTAAATTAAAACAATTTAACAGTCCTTAGTGTTTTCATTGACTTCTTCATCATTGGTTTTATTTTGTAGTGAAATAGAGAAGTTTCAGTTCACTAAAAAAACCTGAAAATATGTGGATAAAAGCATGGGATTGTACCTTGTTTTAAGCACACTGTTCATTTTATAACAATGTCTATATAAGGATATTTGCTTTGATAAATGCCATAGAAAAATATTCTGCTCTTGATTATGAATAAATTTACATTTATGTAGACTGGGTATGCATTCATTTTTTCTTAACATGCTCTTGAATGTTCTAAATATTATACCACAAAAAATAAACTACCTTCAGGTAATGAAAAGGATCTGACTTGAACTTGAAAAAGCAAGGATATTCAGTCTAATTAAAGCTTATATTCATGTTGAAATTAATTCATTTGTGCCTAGATATTTCAGCACAGTTAAGTGGTATAGCATATAAAACAGTACCATGTCCAAAATTAAGGCAGTATTTCAGCAAGCATTTTATGCCTTTATAAGCAGGCAGCACTACCAAAAGAATTTGTGCTGTCCTTCCCCATGCCACAGCTCTTCTCTGCTCCTGTCCAGCTGTTGTGAATGAGGGCACAAGGAGAGAAGAGGAGAATTAAGAGATACATTCTGGAGAGCAACTGGGACAGCTTCTTTTGGTGGTTCTGCCTTGGAATATGGTTAAAACAAACAAGTGTTGTGTGAACTTTGTTTTTACTTTATCAACATGTAGAGCTTTTCTGGAAGTTACTGAACAAATTATTAAAAACCTTTTATCTTTACATTTAATTTCTAATTTCTTTGTTGCTATTTTTGTTTTCATTTTTCATATATGCATTGCATCAGTGATAACCAGAAAGTAAGAAAATAGAATTTCTTCTGGTGATGAAGATAACCAGATTTACCTGCATAAAATGCAATGATCTATGATAGGCAGGTTAGAAGATCTAAATGTCCTTGCTGCTTTGAAAAAGGAAAGTCTAAATGTGCATTAAATGCCCAATATCTTTGAGCTGTGATAACTTTCTTAGAACAGTTGGACCTATTGTATTTAGAACTTGTCAGACTAATTTGAGAAGAATGTAATATTGGAGATTTACAAATGATGAAGCTTATATGTGGCCAAATGTTATACTTAATAACAGAAGAACAAATTAAGTAACACCCCCTACCCCCCAAAAAAAACAACCAACCAACCAAACAACAACCCAAACCAAAATAACAAAAATCACACCTGGAAAGAAATGGAAATATTTAGTTTTCATGTATATTTAGTTTCACATATAATTTCATCTGAATTTTAATAAAACGTCTAAAATAAAAATGACAAATGAATAAATTCAATGCTGGAAATGTAACTAAATGCTTCCTTTATTTGGTTAGAATGAAGGATTTCTATCAGCTAGAATCTTTTTATTGTTTCACAGGTAATAGTAATTTTGTTCTGTATCCATGCAAAAACTGGTTTTAGTTTATGTGGGAAGTTGGAAGTTGAATTATCAAAACTTGCAGCTTAGAACACAGGAATCAAGATCCTCATGATCAGAACTTTCAGCACCTCATAGGCTGCTGGCTTTAACTTTTTATGACAGAATTGCATTACATAAAGTTAACAAAACTGTCTTTGTAATCTCTTACCAATTTTCACAATTGATTACTGCCATTTAATAAGTAGAAATTGTATTTGTAAATGAGCGCAACAGCTTTTTTTTATAAGCAAATCTAATGCTTCTTTTCAAAAGTTGCTGGAGAAGTCTTTCACTTCTTCAAAAGAACTTAATTTTGCTCTGTCCATGCTCTAGGCTGGATGGCTGTGAGCTCAGGTGCTAGCTGGGGCATTACTCTGTGGTGTCTTATATCATTTGTATCTGTCCCTTGGCTCTCTAGATGCTTTAGTATTTTTTGCAAATTTTGCCTCACATCTATTTCTCAGTGAAGTTCAAGATGTCACAGTGTGGCTTGATTTACATATAGGATTTCGTGGCTTTGAGCATCACTGGATGTGATTGCCAGAGTTTCAGCAACATCCAGTCCATTTGGATACACTGATCTAAAATCTCACTATTCAAATGTATATAAGCTGTCTTTTACTGGTTTTCATAAGGAGAATCCTAAACTTCACACCTCTGCAAGTTTCAGAGCTAGGAAAATTGAGCTTCATGAAATTGAAAAAAGAATTAATAGGAAGGCTGCTGTTACTGAGCCCTTGAATGGAAAAGCCTTCCACAGTGGAAGGCTTGGTGAAACTTGTTTAGCAAGGCAGTGAGGGATGTATGAGAAACAGGTCTTCCAGAGCTTCTTTTTTTTTTTTTTTTTAATTCTTCATGAAGCCACTAGAAGTGAAATTATTTGAAGAATAGACTGCCTTTGCTGTAAGGACGATGGTCTTAAATATTTTCTTTGTCACAATGCTAACAGTTATGTGAGCATCCATCTAAGCTGACTTTTTAACACTATCATGTTTAAAGTAAATGCCTTTTATTTTAATGTTCCAAAAACTGTTGTTGCATTCTTTCAGCTTTAATAGCCCAAACTGAACAGAGGGAGTCATTCTGGAGTTGTGTTGGTAGTGTAATTTCCAGTGAAATCAAAACCATGTTGGTGTATAAAATAGCCTCTCATTTACAAACAGTTCTTATATTTACCCGTGGGGCTAGTATACACTTTAGGAGTTGGGTAGAAAATTGTTGACTGCTCTCTGATTTAAAACACACTGGGAAATGGGAAATTGAAGCTAACCCTTTCTTTCAATCTAGTATATTTATTTGAAACATTTTATTCCTGGAAATCTGGACAGCAAGGTTATTTTTCTTTCATGTGCTGGTGATTCAGAGCAGACCACTTCAGCACATGGCCAACTCCTGAGAACATGGCTGATGCCATAAATTTTAATTACGAGCATCTCTGAATCTGAGTCTTTGTTGGATTCTGGTTTTGATTTATCACTAAACAATACAATTAAATGTACACAATAAACAAAACAAAACATTTAAATCCAGTTTAAAGTTTACATATTGTGGGGTTTTTTTAACTTCACTAAGAACTTTTGTCTCTTGTCATTGATATTAGTGGAAGTAATTGGAAAAACAGCACCCATAAGGGCCATAGCTGTGTAGTCTTGTGTTTGTGCATGCAAAACTTTAAAAGCCCTTTATATGGGGCAACAGACTCATTTTCTTGCACATTGTAATGTTTCTTAAGCAATATGTAAAAATTCTATAATTAATCTTTTCTTCTCTGGTGACTGCAGTACAAATTATTTGACTTTGCTATACATAAACGTGTAAAAAAACTGTTACATATTGATTTATAATAGAGTGTTTTTTCACTATTTTAATTGCATCTGAACACCACTGTGCTGTCGTGAAGTGCAGGGCTGTCTAGCATATTTTTCCAAGTGACTATTCATCGAGATAATTTTTTTTAAGTTGTTTAGTGTTTTCTGTGTCTGGAAGTTGTGAGAGCTTTTCAGTCAGTTCCAGAAAAGTTTTGCATTGTAAATTTTATTAATTATACTCTAATTTTCTTTAACTGTGACTGCAACAGCAGTGGAAATGTAATTGCGATTATGACTCAGTCAAATTCAAAATGCAAGTCAAGCATTAGTATAATATTTAGCTATATTGTACCTAAAATCTAAGTATCATGAGTAACACATCTTGTTATTTAAGAAAATAAGTAAGCACATCTATGCTTAGAAAAATATCTTCTGTGAGAAGCACAGACAGACTAAGTTTTGATAGGTAAAAATGATAGAACTTTACTAAAAATTATTGCTGGAATAATTGCTATTACACTGAAATCTCTTTGTTTTGATTCATATCTTAAGGCTTGCACTGGAGGTGGATGTTCAGTAAGTGAAGCTAGCAGAGCTGTAACAGATGAGAGTACACCAGAAGGTGTTCCTGCTCCCAAAGCCCAATCGCATTCATCTGACTCCTTTAACATCTCATGGACTAAGCCTGAGTATCCGAATGGTAAGTGAACTCTTTTAGCCTCAAGTTAAAAAGATGATTAGTAAAGGTAAATTAATATTCTAAATGGCAGCTTATATGTGGTGCTTAATTTTTAATGATCATTTTAGAACATAAAATACCTGAGATAGTATCATTGTCCGCAGCTAGGAGATTGCCGTTTTCAGCCTGTCGTACTGTTTCAGTGGCTCAAAAGTGCTCCCTTTTGATAGTTCTTGTGTACTGCATCTTATTGTTTAAGGTTTCCCACAACTAAGCTGAGGAACAGGCTTGAAGGATTTCAGTCTAGGATGTTCATTTTACCCTCCAGTAAAACATTAATTTCTTTTACATTAATTGATGTATTATAACCATTAGATTGGTGTTCTACACAGAAATCTTGAAGGTGTACTTTTCCAAGGCTGTGGAAGTTAAATGATACATATTCTTTGGTATTTTCCTCTGTGAAATATCCATGTGAACAAATTTTACATTTCTAACAGTATAGCACAGTATCATATAGCCTCAGAATTCACCTTGATTTTATAGTCACACATGTAACAATTCAATCATGGCAGAGGATGACACTATGCAAAAATTGCTGAATTTAAAGCAACAGATTTTTTTTTCCCCATTGGCCTATCACATTTATCTATTTCAGCTGTTTCTCACAGTGCTTTCACATAGATTTCATTTTTCCCTTGCAAGTTTTTTCCTACTTTCAATTATGGTAGAGCTCATCCCACTTGTGGAACTTCACCATAAGGCACTTTAAATGATTCACAGAAATTGATGATTGTAAAGCTTACATTGTAAGGTTTTACATTACTTTTAGAAAGAAATAAGAGTATGTCGTTGGCTGTTAAATAATGTATTTCATATTTTATAGTTCTTTGTATGGGAATTATATAGGAATATTTTGTCTTCTTGCCACTTACAAATTATCTAACCCTGTTTCTGAAATTCCATAGCAATGGCAAAGGCACAGAGGATGGAAAGGGAAAGTGGAGGTGTAAGGTGGGGAGGAATGGGGAGACAAGGCAGGAAGGCCATGTATGTGTCTAATATCTGAATAATTTTCAATGAAATGAGCATTTTTTTTACATGTATTAGGTCATGTCAAGACTTGATCATGTTATCCTTGTACTGGGGGGGAAAAAAAATCCAAATAATTTAGTGAGTGGTTTACTTAAATGAATACAAATATATATATTTATATCTGCATATTAACACAGGATAAACACCTATGATAAGAAATTTTCTACCAGCTTCCTTTGAAACAACTAAAAGATGGGCTATATGCAGCTAAATTTGCATATTGTAATGCATATTCTTGTCAATGAGCATTTACTATAGGCAACTTGTCTCTCCTTTTAAATGCAACAAAAATGTTGTTAGGAAACAACTGATGGCTGTTCACAGATGACGTCAAGTTGGGCAGAAGTGTTGATCTGCTTGAGGGTAGGAAGAGTCTACGAAAGAATCTGGACAGGTTGGGTTGATGGGCCAACCCCATTTGTATGAAGTTAAACAAGAGCAGGTGCCGAGTCCTGCACTTGGGTCACAACAACTCCACGTGCAACACAGGCCTGGGGAGGAGTGGCTGGAAAGCTGCCTGGTGAAAAAGGACCTGGGGGTGTTGGTCGATAGCCAGTTGAATATGAGCCAGCAGTGTGCCCAGGTGTCCAGGAAGGCCAGCAGCATCCTGGCCTGGATCAGAAACAGTTTGGCCAGCAGAAAGGATGTTATCTTTCTAGATATGCTTTCTAGAACTATATGAATGGAGATTGTACTGAGGTGGTGGTCAGTCTCTTCTCCCAAGTAGCAAGTGATAGGACAAGAGGAAACAGCCTCAAGTTGTGCCAGAGGAGGTTTAGACTGGATGTGACAAAAAGTTTTTTCACCAAAAGGGTTGTAAAGCACTGGAACAGGCTGCCCAGGGAAATGGAGGAGTACTATCTCTGGAGGTATTTATCTTAATGGTCCTTTCAAACCTAAATGGTTCTGTGATTCTACAAAATACAATAAAGAGCTTGTTAAGAAAGCTGGGAATTTGAACTGGATGAGAAAAAGAGATGATAAAAATTTGGGAAGCTTTATACAAGAAATTATAATCTTCTGTCCCTTGTACCTTCATCCTTGATGTTCACCTCTATATTTGAGTTTTGAACAATGCATTTAGATAATGACAAAATTTGCCATACAGCTTACTCCTCTGTAATCCTGAATACACCCTACGTAGGCCTCCTGTGTGCATTTCTTCCATTTAAAAATATTCTCTGGTATTTTCACATCATCTCACTATTTGAAGCCTCTAGAGTATTTTTCCCTTGGCACTTTTGTTATTTTCTGGTGATTAGTGAATACAATGGACATTTCTCTTTTCCTTAGGGTCACAACTGAAGGAAGGGATTCAACAAAGTGCTGCTGTAATGCCTTACAGGGAAAGGTTACTGCTTTTCACCTGTGAGCTCTTGCTGAGTGGTTAAGAGTGGAAGAATTGCTATCTTGTTATCATTTGGCAGCCAGAAGGGCATTACAGGAGCAGGGCATTTTAATTTATTAAGTGGTCAAGAAGAGCTTGTGATAGGACAAGGGGAAATGGATGGAAGCTGGAGCATAAGAAATTCTACCTCAACATGAGGAGGAACTTCTTTATTATAACAATCACATAGCACTGGAACAGGCTCCCCAGAGAGGTTGTGGAGTCTCCTTCTCTGGAGATTTTCAAGACCCGTCTGGATGTGTTCCTTTGTGACCCGTACTATATTATATTATATTAATTATATTTATTATATGGTTCTGCTCTGGCAGGGGGATTGGACTCAAAGATCTCCAGCATCCCTTCCAACACCTGACATCATGTAAACTTTCCCTTAAATTTTCCTAATCAGCATTTTAGGTGATTTAAGGTGTATTCTTACAGTCAGAAGTTCTAATGTAACACATTTTTTTTTACCTTTTTTTTTTCCATAAATATACAAACTGCTTCCCACTTTTGACTTAATTGGTTCAAACTTGGTCAGCTTCAGTCTACTAGCTGTTAAGTAGTGCAATCAGTGAAATTACTGAGCTTGGCTTTGTTTCTGATGGAAACCTCAGAATTGCAAAGATTTGCATGTTGTAAATTGTCACCTCTGTAGTGGATCTCTGGGGCCTTTCTGTTAGCTCCCTCCTCCTTTCGTCCACGGGATGAAGAAGCTTGTGAGCTGTTGCTGATGTTGTATGGGTATGTAGTCTGACTGGAGCTTAGACAGCATAGATTTTACTGTGCTCTCTTGATTACTACCTGGAGTCCAGCTGCTTGCCACCAATTAGAAAAAGTTAAGGTGAATTAATATGTTCCCCCTGAGGCCAAGAGTGGCAAATAGACTTAAAGGTTAGTTGTCTGCTCCATAAAAATGGTGCAACTGTGGCAGCTGGAGTGGGGGTGGAGTCAAGCTTTGAGATAAGGGATGTCAAGGGCTAATAATATTCAAACATGGATATTAAATTTCTGGGTTCCACTTTTGGTTGAATGTAAGGTCAATTTACATTATTTTGTGATAAAATTTCATTTCATAGAAAATGGGAAATGTTACACCTAATTATTTGATGAAAGTTTCTTCAGAAATGTCATTTATGTACCAGGTGTAGGAAAAAGTCACTTAGAAGAGGATATGCTGAATATATATGTAATATGCACATTTTATTTTGTCTCATTTTTAAGCCAACAATAAAATGGTTTATGTGACATGACCCACTTTACAGCACAACCTTCCTTTATGTCTATCACATACACGTCACATATGTAGATAGTATAATATAAACAATATTGATCATTTTGTTGAGGGAAAGTTATGGAGAGTCTTGTAAAATGACATGGCATCCAATAGTCTGTTTTGAGCCTTCACTATTCTAGTGGCCTCAATAAAGAATCATGTATTCTTCACAATATTTCCATTATAGTCTTGCCATATACTTTGAAGTCTGCCTTTTAAAAACGCATAAAAAGTGACCTTGTCTCTTTTCACCAATGATAATTTTCCTTAGATGGTCGCATCTCAGAAACTTCACTTTACTTTTGTACAGGGCTGAGATAAAATCAGGTCTTGAGCTGGAATCTCTCTTCCAAGGCTATATTGTGGCAAAAAGAGACTGGATTGCCAGGTTTAAGCAAATTATTTATTTGAACTTACAGGTTTACCTGTGAGGCCCAAGCAAACCAACTATTTGAAGTCTAATATGCCACTAATGCAGGTTTTATTGGATAGTGGAAGAATGCACTATTACAACTGAAAAGCAAGGATACACGATAACATATTAGAAAGCATGCTAATATTATCCATGTGTTAGTTACCTGTGTCTGAAAACTTACAGCGTGGTAAACATTCATTTACCACTCCAGGTAAGGGCTCTCAATCTTAGAAAAAAAGTCACCTTGATCAATGTCCTGACCAAGGGGGAAGGGTCTCCATCCAGGGTAGTGTTGGAGAGGAAACTCCCAAAATCTAAACTAAACCTTGGCACTTTTATCCCCTGTTTTAGCGACTGATTATACAGTTTGAATACACAATGCTGTGGCTGAAACCCTCCACGTGTTGGTGACAAAACTGTGCCTGATTGGATTATGCTCTCTGAATACACAAAAGTTGTTGGCTGAAACCACCCTCCGGGGCTCTACTTCTCTTACTTTCTCAGGAAGCTGAATAGTGGTTTGAACTGAGACTCAGGACATACCATTTGTTTAGGAATTTCAAAGCTCAACTCATGGCTCATTTCTTTGTGTGGTGCAGCAGGGCCCTGTTTGGCCTGGGGCTTATGGACAATTCAAGGCTGAGCCACCTCCACAGCTCCCCATGTATCATCCCTGCAGAGATAAGGCCATAGACAGGCAAATCAAGCTGAGTCACCTGCATCCACCAGATGATATGGAAACTTGCTTGTGAACTGTGAGCCAGGAAACACATACATAGATGTAATTTCTATGGGAAATATCAGGTGTAGCAAAAACTGGTTTGTAAAATTATTCAGTGAGCCATTACAGTATTTGTTGCTGCAAATCCTTGTGCTTGTAAGAGATGACGTGTTTGAAGTCAGTGAAACTGATAAAGGTACATTTGCTTAAGATCTTACCTCTAGATTATACCTTTTAGAATAACATGCTTATAGCACGTAAGATTTCAAAACCTCTTTTCATCTTTAATGTCTGGAATATCATTGACATATTATATGGCCTTACCATGGAAGGAAGGGGAGGGAGAAAAAGGGAAGAGCTTGTAGCTCTGTATAATCAATAGAGATTTTGTCTTCAGTGAAACCAAGAATTTATCTAGCAACCTAGACAATAATGATGAAGAAACTACATTCTTTCATGATAACTATGTATTGTTCATGAAGCCTTGTAAATCACAAAAGTGCACTATACTCTTCAGTGTTTTATGGTTGGTAAACTTTAGGAATATCCAGCAAGTTTTGAGACTTTGTACAAAGTACGTAAACTTTGGGCCATCTTCAAACTTCTTAGTGTTCTTTGTAAACATATACTTCTGAAATAACTAACAAAGCTCATAGTGTTGAGCAGCAAACTGGTCCTCAGTGTAGATGCTGCATAGTGCTGTAGTTTTAGGACCACTTTAAAAGAATGGTCCATTTAATTAATACTTTGTTTCACTGGGGAGTCCATAGTGGCATATATGCCAGCCATGTTAATATCAAATGATCTCATTATGAGTAAAGTACTTCTCTGTTGTGTTTTCTTCTCTAAAATACATCCTTAATGCCAGTGTTCACAATTTTCCTCTGAGATAAATATAATATTTTTTAGTATTGATAGAATTTGTTTATTTAATGCAGGGCAAATACAGCCATTAATACCCTAGCTTTACAAGCAGCTAGATACAGAAATCCAAGGGATTTTTGCTTTAGGAAGCCTGTCAAATGTGGTAGGATTGATAGTGTGAAATTTACCAGGACTTTCTCCCACACACGCATCTCTGTCTGACTTGCATTTAGCCTCTCACTTTTCTAGAAGAGAAAAGAATCAAGGAGTCTGTGAATCACTTCACCATACTCAGCTCTGCATTGCTTTAACATATAAATCATTTGAAGTGTAACTCCTTAAAGCTCAGCTGAAGCAGTTGTATATACACTGTTATTTACAAAGCATTTCTTCATGCAGTAGAGAGGAAAATCTTTTCTCAGTTTCAAGCAGAATCTTCCTCACTGTAGTTTCAAACAATTCAGTTTTAAGGGAAGTTGTATTGAGCTAAATTGTTACGATACAAATACATTTTATTTAATGGGAACATGAGTAGACATCCTCTGAACTCAACTCACTTCTAATGAGTCCTATAGCTTTGCATTTATTTACCTTAAGATTTCACACTTAGCTTTTAAAAGGGGAAGATATTCAGAAATGAGAAAGATGGAGGAGTAGCCCCGAGAAAAAGGATTCCTTTGCAAGCTTTACTTCTTAAGTCTAAGCAAATCTGTAAAATTCAGTCTTTAGTAAATTCAGAACACTGCATATATATAGTCTAACAGGTTCATGCTATTTTATCATCCATCCTTGGAAGGACAGAGGTTTATATTTCCTTATAAATGAGATAAACAATTGCCTACAATTTTTGACTTAGCATTAGCCATTTACACAAGAAGTACCATTCTCTCCTCTATCTAAAATTCTCACTAACATTCATTTTGAATTTGCAAATATGTTTTATTTCTATAGACTGAACAGGTAACTAATAATTTAGTTCAGGACTTTCTCTACAGCATCTTGAGAACAAAATAACAATCAATAGTATTTTGTGAGTTTGTTTAGAAAGATCATTAAAACTATTTCCTCCCAGAAAAGCTCAAACCAGTAATTCTGAATTAAATATATAGTTTACAAAATGCAGTAAATCTGCGATAATTATCAACAAGGATGAGTATCAGTACAATGATTTGAGTGAAAAATTTTTACTGATAAATAGCAGTGCCCCAAGTTGTCCAATGTTTCAATGATATTGCTGATCTGGGTTTGTTTTTTTTTCTGAGTCTAAAGTGATTAAGATGTGAGATGATTTTGTGTGTCTTTACAGTTCCTGTTTTGATAGTCTTATGCAGACTAGGCTGTGAAACAGAATTGCCTCAGTTTCCCTGATTGAAAAATGACATTTGCTGTTCAGAAACAAGATTGTTAAGATGTAACCGTCTTAATAAGGTAACCTTAAACAGTGTAATTGTTTTCAAAAGATGTGAGGTTTTCAACAGTTAAGATAGTGTATTTTTTGTAAGTGTCACATACACAATACTGCTTAATAAAACACTTCCTGAACTGTCAACTATTTGAAATACTACTACTACCATCCTAATATCTGTAGCATTAGTTCTCTTCTAAACTCTGTAGCTTTTTAGATATTGAGTGCTATCACATTGTTTTCTAGGTATTATTACAAGCTATGGATTGTATATGGATGGTGTTCTGATGCAGAATTCATCACAGCTAAGTTGTTATGCTTATGGACTTGCTCCTTGGAGTCTGCATTCCTTCAGAGTCCAGGCATGTACTGCAAAAGGTTGTGCTTTGGGACCGTTGGTGAGTACCTTACTTTGCATTCTGGGAGTGTAATAAATGTCAGATGACAGTGAATATCAGAGTACATGGTGATTATCCACTCTGGTCAGTACAAACCCATCTGGCAAAATGTGACATTTAAGCAAAACCCCTGCTTAAGAGCTGCTAAAGATTTGATAGGTCATTGTTAGGCACCGTTCCAAAGCAGAACATAGGTACAGTGAAGAAAGGCAAAATCTGAGGTTGAAACACATATTATTGAAATTAAATAGAGTTAATGTGTTTGAAAGGTACAGGTGTGCTCCAGTGAGATTTATAAGGGCATATATAAAGAAAGAGTTACTGTTCCAGCAATGAGCAAATTTCTAGCTGCCTGACTGAAAGGACTGAAATTAATTTGAAAGTAGCAGAAGCCAGAGTGGCAACAGGAGCAAGGAAAATACGGTGATTCATAAATATCTTTTGAAAGCAAGTATGTGATCGAAATATTATACTGGACATATTTTTACAGTCTTGTACAACATCCTGTTTTTTTTAGGATTTAAGAATACAGGAATATTAAATCTGACATGTGAAAAACAAAGCCTCTGAGACTTCATTTTTTAAAAGGTTTTTAGACGTACAGCTGAACTGATAAATCCAGTACAATTTCATAGTACTGTAACAGATTCATAACTGGAATAATATTTACTATGCGTGGTTTTGTTTTCAAGCTTAACTGAGAATGAACCCTGCATCCATTCTGAGAAATGTTTTTTGTTTAATTCATATTTATGTGTACACTTTAAATTTTGCTAAAAGGAATTAAAAAAAAAAGTGGTAGTTTTTGAAGTTGTTCTGCTTATTTTTCTCTCATAATTTATAATATCACTCTATTGTGCTTTGAAAAGATCCAGTAAGTTTTATTATAGTATCAGAGTATGTTAGGGACTGGAAGGAACCTCAAAAGATCATCTGGTCCAATTCTCCTGCCTGAGCAGGATTGCCTAGATGAGGTTGCAAAGCTCCTTTCATTATTTTTATGATATAATTCATTAGCAACATTTCCACTTTCTTTCCAAGATCGCTTTTGTCAAATGCTGGTAACATTGTACAGGAAGACTAGACTTTATAACCATCAAATATTTTATAGCTTGCTTTACTTTGAAGGGTATTTACTGTTAAAAGCCTGAATGGCTTTCTGCCAGCTTTTCTTGTACAGAAGAACTGTTACAACTTCACATATACCCCAAAAGCCAACCTTGTTTTAAGGTATTTTGGTGCAGTAATCTAACTAACACTAGTCATGGTTAAGAGAAGTTGTTAGCAGACATTGCATACAGATGAAATACGTGTGGTTTCATTAACTCTGTCCTATCAAATTGGCATCAAAAGGACAGAATGGAATAACAGTAGTTAGGGTTTTAAACAATATTTTTTAAACTGCAGACATGACTTGACTATTGAAAAAATTCAAAGTTGGGGTCATGTAGTTGATACTCGTCTGTGTCTTTTGATCAGTACTCGGGCTGTTTTCCAAAGGCAGTGATCCATCTCTAATCACAGGAATTGAAGTACAACATCTTTATTTAGGCTCACCTAAGTGTTTCCAGGAAGTTAAAGCTCTACATCTTCATTTGATTTTTTTGGTAAGATTTTTATATTAATTACAGAAGAAATCCAATACTTGAAAAACCCCAAGCAAAACAAACAAACTAAAAAAATCCCCAAATGTTTTGTCTCTACTGTAAATAGTATGGGAAATATCTCCTAAGCAAACTGCTGTGATTCCAGCTATTTTCCTTGCTGATCTTATGCCCTAATGATTGGAATATCTTGGGTTAGATATTTTTTGGTTTACGTTTTTTTTTAGTGACTGTGATTTGTTTCCAAGTGAGATGCAAATCGGCAACACATAGATTAATAAATAATAAAATTTAATCTCTAGGAAAGCTAAGATATTGCTTTTATTTCTGTTCTAATTGCTTTTTGATGCTTAACAAGATATAAAAATATGCACTATCAAGATATAGTTCAACCTCTAATAGATTCTTTAGAGGAATTCAGGAGATGGGAAATTCTGCTGGTTTTGAAATGTGTCAGCTCTTGTAAATGCCTCATAATAAAAAGGAAATGGCCAACACTGAATATTTTTTATGTCAACTTACTGCCATTGAACTTTAATTTCAGGATTTTAGTGTACGTGTATGGTAGTACTTTAATAAAAACAAAAAAAAAACATACATGGATGACTGCTTTCCTAATAGTATTATTCCTATCCCATGATTTAGTGTTACTTACTCCATAACAGAGTATTTTTGATTGTTATCAATAAACACATAAGAAAATATCACAGAATTGTGTATAAAGTAATGTTTAGAAAAAGAAATATGAAATGTTTTCTGTGCCCTGTGTTTACACAAAAAAATTGATGTTTTTTGCAGAAGATATCTTCAAAATACACTGCAGAAATGTATCTGTAGAGGATATTACATGTACTGATTCTAAACAGTATTTTGATATTGTTTTATCCTGAAAGAATAGCACATTATAAAGAAAAAGCTAGAGATAATACAACTGCTGCAGCTGTTTAGGAGATGATAGAGATTACTACATATTTACATTGTTTTAAGAATATTTTAATCCTCTTCAGTAGAAAAACATAGTTGGTATTCATTTCTCCATGTTTTTGATGTGATGAGATATGAGTACCTGCATTTAACAATACAACTTAACAGAAAAATTATTTTAGTTTAGAAAGCACAGTTTAGTCAAATTATTCTAAAAAGGATGTTTTTGACTGAAATATCCATATAATTAGTGTGACACTGATCCAATAAATCAGTGAAACAACTTTTTTATATTTAAGCATTTACTTTACCTGTTGACTTTGCTGCAACAGCTCACCTATTTTAAATATAGAGTGTATGAATATAGAAACACATGTACAGATATTGATGCACATCGAAGATACAGCCTGGTACTTGTAAACAATAAGCTTTCCAAATTTTACATGCTGAAAAGTAAAACATTCAAATTTCAAGGACAGAGAAAGTCAGTTTGGTTATTTTGATGACACAGAAGGTGTGGCAAGTTCAAAATAGCATTTATTAGCACTCCCATGAACTTGCAGTTGAGAGGCACTTAGAAAGGTGTGAAACCATCTTATACCTTAGACAACATCAAATAAATAATGTATGAGAAGCAAACTTGTTGCCATAAATAACGTGATAGCAAATTATTTTGTTCCATAGCACTGATTGTTTACAAGTTATGAAATTAACTACTTAATTTCTATAACATTGAGAAAATAAGTATTTATGCATTAAAATCTTTCCTGTTCAACACATTTTTGATCTTTTTTGTTGTATTTTATTTTCTCCTACAGCTCTGCTTTTTATTGCAACCTAAATTTGTTAGGTGAAATTAAATTTTATTCAGGGTACAAACAATATTCTGCAAAGGATTTTTCTCTATTAAGTATCTACAGTAATTTAATGCAGTGGTTAAATGCATGTTCTTTACAGCTGTCTTTTAAAATGGAGGAACTGTGTTCTTCTATTGCTGCGTCTGACCCTAATGCTAATCTGAGTTCATTAATCCACTTGAGGTGCAATGATGTTTTCAATAAATGAATCTTTCATTCTTTTCCAGTACTTATCTCCTGTTCCTCACAGGGCTCTCAGGATAAAGAATACTAGTTGTTGTATAGCTTCAAACAATTGTAGATTAAAAGAAAGTAAAATACCAGCAGTATCAGTTAACATTTTTCTAATGAAATAACTTAAAATTAGTTTACACTTCTCATTTGTTCTCTGTTGGTAAAATAATGCAACAAACCTCAGTCTCATGGTTGAACTTACAGGTAGAAGCTCGCACCATGGAAGCTCCTCCTGAGGGAACAGTTGTTATATTTGCTATTGTTGATGGGTCCAAAGAAGTTCAATTAAAATGGCTTGCCCCAAATAAACCTAATGGAAAACTGACCTACAAAGTCCTTGTCACTGGCCTTTTCTATGCTGATCAAGGTATTTATTTTACTTTATAATAAGTCTAATGGTAGCATTAATAATGCATTTCAATATATATTTATTTTTTTTTAAATTCCTTTGGCACTAATTTTTTTTTCTGCCTTTTTTTGCCACTTCATTGATTATTTTAGAATTACCAATTTTATTCTTTAAGAACTGCTGCTTTGATTTATGGTGCTTTACATTTGTAAAAACACATAAATTGGCGAATAAAGATAAGCCTTCTGCACTCATTTCATCTCTAGATATACACATGGAGTCTTATCTCACAGCCTTCACTCAGATAAGGAAGATATACTCAGAAAATTTCAGTCAGTTTGCTTATATAAGTGGGAGCCATTCATGAGAGCCGTTCATAATATGGTTGATTGTGTCTATGTTTGAAATTTATATAAGCTGCTATAAAGAAGGAAGTCTTATAAACAGCCAGCTACCTAAAAAAGTATGCTATGAAATCAGACACTTTTTCCTAAAAAGAAGAAAGGAAAAGAAAACCAACTTGTTATTTCTATATAACAATGAAGACCTGCCATACAGTACAAAAACCTGAAAAGTAATAGTTATCTCTTAAACTTTATTGTTATCTTGGGCTGCTGTTTTGTTTCCACTGGTTTATGTTGTTGGTTGGTTTTATTTGGGTGTTTTGTTTTATTCTGGTTTGTTGTTATTGTTGTTTTGTTGTTGTGTTTTTTTTTCTTATGTCTTCTAAATGCAATGGTGTGGTTTTAGGTAAAAACATTTCTACATCAGAGCTGGTTAGACAGTGGTGTAGCCAATGGTATTACATAAAGTTCATAATTTTCACTTGAAAGTAAAATGCTACGTCTTCTAATTATTATAAAAACGTCAAAGACTTAAGCAGTGAATAAAAATGAATGTTCACAAAATGCCTATGAGGCTTTAATATGTCAATCTGAGCTATTAAGCATGCTTTATGGTATAATAAATAATAAAATATTGTACACAAATAATGTTTATGAATTATACCTAACAATGTTGTCATTAATTTTTAGTGCACTTCAAATAGCATGATCGGCATCAGGCAACTATAAAAATGTTTTCTTATGAGTATATTACAAAATTGTCGTTGGAAATAATGTTTGGATGACATTTAATCCTTCTATTTCTGGCACACAAAGTTCATCAGTACAGTAAATGTAGTAACAGATAGAGAATTAGATCACCGATGGCTTCATAACTTGCCTTATTTTTTCTGCTTGGAACGATTTGTTGTTTCCAGTATTGGTGCTAAAGAGAACATAGCTGCTGTAATTGCTCTCCTCTAGGAAGTGGTATATAAATGAACTTGTTTGTGTGCTGTTTGGAGAAACACATTCATTGAAGAATGTAATGTGCAGTAGGCAGTCTCAGCTGACAAAGGCTGTTGTGTCCCTTTTTTATGCAATGAAGGCTTCGATGTATTCTGCTGTGAAGCACTTGTAAGATTATGAGGAGAAGGAGTGATGATCAATTTGAAGAAAAAAAAAGGAGCAACATTTTGGCTCTACCTGTGACAGCATAGCCATTTCCACCAAGGCAGCAGGGTGAATAATGCAAAAGCCATATTCCCCTTGTGTTTAATCTTGTATTGTTTTTGCAGAGAAAATTTCTGCTTGCTTTCTAAGTCATGTCATCCTCAGTTGTCATCCCGTCTCTCAAACCATCAAAATGGTATTAAATGTTGCAAAGCTGTGCAGCTAGAGAACTTTCAAAAGTCAGAACCCATTTGCAGAGCAGTCCTTGTAGAAAATGTATTCTGTTCTCGGCAGAATTTTCCTTCAGTTCTTTCCACTGAGAAGTTTACTGATTTCTCCCAGTGGAATCTGCTGGAATTTATCGGTTCATGGTTGGCAGTCACAGATTAAGGTAAATGTCGATCCGTAATGACCCTCTACATGTTAGTATTGCAGTAAAGCTGGGCTTTTATGTCAAAGATATCGGAGAGGGAGCTATTACACATGACAGGGGTGATCAAGGGACTCCAGACCAAGGCAAGCATTATTAAATATTGACTAGTTCTGTGATTTATGTAGAGCTGGAGGAAAAAAGTGACTTTTTAACCATTATATATTCTTCAGCAACGAAAACCAACCATTTATCTCCTGCTGGTAATAAAGAACAGAGTGCCTGCATATTTTAGTGGAGGGAAAACCTGGCCTTATAAATGAGATGGACTCCTTCATGATAACATTTCAGTTTGCTAATTGCCAAAAGCAAAACAGGCAAATTGGAAGCAATTATAAGATTTGACTTAAAGTCTATGTTAGTTCAATTTGGGAGAGCCAGGTGGTGGTGAAAGCATCACTGGGGAATGGAACCCAGAAAATTTCATTACATTTGTTCACTGTTGCTGAAACTTTGCTTTGCAATGCTAAATAAATAGTGTTTCCCCCTAGAAGTTAGAGCTCTAGCAATTGACATTTTTGGGCTGTGCAGGAAGGAAATTAAGCATTAATTCATCAGACTTATGTAAGACATCATCTGTTCACTATATTTACACAAAGCTTATTGAATTGTCTGATGGCTAATTGGTATTTTCTAGACATAATGAACAACTGTATTTCATCCTTTGATGCAATGTCTGTTAAAAAGGCAGGGATTAAAATGTAAAAATTGAAGTTTGAATTCACCTAGAAAGCCTGCATGTAAACATTAGAATAGTTGATTCAACCTATCTCTTGAATTGGTAGCCCACTCAACGTCACATGAAGCTGTCAGTTTGGGAAGCTGGAGAAACAGATTTTAGATCTGAGGTTTGAAAGGTCACATAAATGAAAATGTTTTGAAGAGTTTGTTGCAATGACCACACTGATATTTTCTCATTTGAGGTTGGCCAAGGCTCTGAGCAGCCTGGTCTAATTGAGGGTGTCCCTGCTCACTGCAGGGGGGCTGCACTAGATGACCTTTGGAGGTCCCTTCTGGCTCTAAACATTTTATGATTCTATGATTTCTGTGTATACAGCTCTCAAATGAAATACCTTTACTTAAGTTCATGATTATTAATAAAATCCCAAGTTCCTGGTGGGAATATGTGTCTATTAAGACAAGCATGTAATTTCCCAAACAGTGCAGTCACCTTCTCTTATTAAGAAGTTTAACTATGTTCAGTTACAAAACACTTAAAAGATTACCAGATGTCAAAATAATGTCTGTTATGAAGGAAGGGGAGGTGGGGAAGATTTTGATTGTCTGGCAGAGTCATTCCAGCCATGACCTGTTTTTATTTGGAAGTAAAGATATTGCATAATGCAAAGAACTGCTTAAAAAAACCACCTCATCGCATATGAAGAGTATTATATAAAAAGAAAACCCTCATATTTTGGCAGTGCTTCTATAAAAATAGATTTATTTTAAAAAATTATTTACTTAGATACCTGTTTCTAAATAAAGTAGAACTAGAGAAAAATGAAGCTAAAAAAAAACCCTGAATAAATACTTAAGCATGTTAGGGCATATTGCAGAAGTATTTATAATTTGATAATATAAGGGTTATTCTGTTTGATCAAATAGTTGTATTCATTCTATCACTGTTTTTTCAACTGTAACTTAACTGCATGGGACCTGGGAGGTCTGCATTTGAACCAAACATATCTCCATATAATTTATTTTTTTTTTAAAGTAAGAGATGTTACGCCTGTGAGGGGATGGACTCATGACATGCACAATTTTTGAAGAGTGAAAATCCTTCTGCATAAGTATAGCCCCTGGACAGGGCAAAGGATACTACTATGAGAGAGTAATTTTTTTTTTCTAAAGCATGTTGTGTTTCTATATTTTTACACCACCATCCCTAATGTATATTGTGAAACTCTGCTTGGTGTGTTATCAGTGCCCTACTATAGCATATGATACATTGACACAGCAGGTTGATGACATGGGAAGTGTTTAAATAATGTGTAACTTAACACTTTATCTGTCATGAACTTGTTAATCCAACAATTTAGAAACCAGCTGATCTCATGCTGAATATTCTACAGATGTCCCCAGGTCTAGAACCTTTTCTTCCTGTTCCAGGTTTTTCTAATTTTGCATATGTATCTCTCTGTCTTAGTTTTTCCACCAAATGGATCTGCCATTCATTGTAGTTCTTTAAGATACCACGTAACTTTCCATCCAGCTGTTTTTACAGATATACCAGATAGGAATTACAATGAACACCCTGGGAGCTTATTGGTTATTTCCTTGTTATAATAAGTTGTATTTCATTCTAGACCATTTGCTAATGGAGTCAGATCATCTTAAATAATTTGAAAAATGTTTAAAGTTGCTGTGGGTTTTTTTAAGGGTGGGAATTATTAATGTTCTTACAGTATAAGCAACAATACAGCAGTAAAGACTACACAGTAATAGATTAAAGCAAGAAATAATATTCTAATTGTACCAATTTATTTAAATTCCTGACTTATATAAATATAAAGTTTTGTGATGTATATCCTTATTTTTCATTGTTCTTTAATTCTTATACTGCTGATGTAAAGTATTTTGAGATACCAGAATGTATAAGTCTTGGTAAATAGTCTGTATCTGGTCAACATTTATCAATAGCCAAGTTGAAAGAGAAGGAAATACTATTATGAACTGATTGAAAAAGTCACTGTGGAATTGCAAGTATGATATATAGATGAGGAGAGATAGTTTGGATTTTCTGCCTGATATATGACAATGGATTTTTTAATAGTTTGATTGTGGTTTAATATGTACGCAAGAAAAATGTCTGTATCAAATGGCCTTCATCTTCTTAGTCAAATAGTATTTTTTGACAAACTTTCTCTTTGAAAGTACTTGTTAAAATACAGGAAGGAGCTTTGTTGAGTCTGTTTCACTATTCTGATCTATAAAAGTATGTTTTCCCTTTATTACCAGCAAACTGAATGTGGGAATCAAATGTAATTTCAGAAATTGAGGACTCGGTCAGAATTCCGCAATGCTCAGGCAACATGTTATCCTGCAATGACAGGACAAGAGGCAATGGGTGCAAGTTGGAGCACAAGAGGTTTAGGGTCAACACAAGGAAGAACTTTTTCTCAGTAAGGGTTGCTTTGCCTCAAGTCATTTAGGTCCTGGTGCCTTCTTGGAAGAAGCCTTAAAGAGGAATTAGTTTTGCAATTGATTAGTTCAAGGCATTAAATACTAATATTACCAGACCACAAACAGTTTTTCTCTTTTAAGGAGAGGTTAAAGTTCTTGTTATTATCTGATACATTCAAATTCTCAGAGGACTTTAGAGGGAGAAAAAGGTGACAGAGTCAGGCTTATTTCCCTCAAGTAGTTTTCTCATTCAGATCTGTTTACCCTCATGGTTGTTTAGATTAAGTACAGGGTCATTTTTAATTGCATCTGGATATCTGAAATTAAGTTAATAGCACAGGAAGAATTAGGTACTACCCCTCTTCCATAGAAGTGGAAGGAAATTCTTATCTTCCTACCTGTGACATATGACTGCATAAGAACAAAGTGAATCCAAATCAGTAGTCGCCTGGGTGTTGTGATGCATTTGAATGCAAGTTTGACATAAAGAGAATCAGTAATTAACTGTATGTCCTTAGGGAGCTTCACAGTACTAAGTTGCAGGGTTATACTCAGAATTTTTTGTTGTTCACGAATGTAGAAATCAGTGTATTTTTTTTTCAGGTTTGGATTTTGTTTTGGCTTGGTCTTTTACTTTTTGTAACTTTACCTGGTGACATATCTTCCAAAGTTCTTAACTTTTCAATAAGGTAGTTCATCTGATGTTTGTGTAAAGCAACAATTATTCATCTGGTAACTCTGCTTATTAGAAGATACCATACCAAAAAGCTTCCTTGCGGTCTACTCATTCTCTTGGCAAACTGGATGATTCCAACAGCCAAATACAGTATTTTCTGGGGAAAAAGAAGAAGAAGCTATGTCTGCTGGGGGAAGATATGCCACCTGATGATGCTGACAGAAGTAGGGAGAGGAATGCTGAAGCTACTTAAAGTTCCCAGCCTGTCGTGTTGGTGGCTTGAGAATGGAGGATGAAAATACTGTGGGAAGTTGTCTTGAGTGGTGCAGAAGGAGTTCTACATTTAGGGCTGGCAATTTTAAAAGAACACAACAATTTTTGAGAATTAAATATATTTCAGAAATTACTAAAACATTTCCAAGAGACTTGTTAAACCGATTTTCATAGTGATTTCCTTTCAACATAGTTGTGTGCATAATTACTTGGAAATATAAACATCTAAGTGTAGATTTACATTGACAGTTGCTGCAACAGAATATGCAATACATGACAATAGATACAAAATCAGATATGCTTTAATATTTGCAAGAAAAATTCTTTTACAAAAATTGCAGAGTAGTCATTCCATATATGTTATCAAATCATGATTTTTTTTCAAGACAAGCTCTTTCTTCCAAACCTTGCTATTTTTTCCCTACTGTTGAGTAGTTAAGACTTTCTTAGCTGAACATTCAAGAAGTTGATACCAAAGAAATTAGTATTTTTACCACAGGTGGTAAATATCAGGATTTTGTTCTTCCTGCATTTAATCACTTACAAAGATATTTATATTATCATATGTTCCTGTGTTAGGAACAATCTGTTATAACAGGAAAAGTTATTCCAAATTTACTTGAGTAATATAGGATTGTGTAGTAACGCTGTACATTCTGCAACCTGAATTCCCTAGTATTAATACTTGATTTTTTTATTTTTTTTTTAATGATAGACAATACATTTGACATTACTGATAAGAAAAATAATCCTTTCTCCAAGAAGCTGGCCCAGTGAGAGTAGACATCCTTGATTTTAAAAGAAGGGTAACATTTTCAAAAGGAATGTGAACCTGTGAAATTGTAGTGATATTAATGATCCTGGTGGAAATTTACCAGTTAACTTTCTAATATGCATATATTTTTATATATATATATATATATATATACATTTGTTATACTGTTATGATGTTGCACAATGCCTAAGGTACAATAGTGCCTTAATATTAACTATTGATGAGGACCTTGAAGCCACTAAGACAATTTTTTCCAGAGCCTGTCTGGAAGTATTTTCTGTTATAGTTCTCCTGCTGTTATTCTTGGATTATTTTTCTCATGGCCTTTCACCTGCAAACCCCAGTAATGCTACAGAAGACCTTCATGGGAGCAGATATGATGATATGAGAATTGCCTCTCCCCACCAGGTCTTTACCTCCCAAAACCTAGTACCTAGATCTAGTAGATCAATAAGAATCATTTAAATGCTTGGTAAGTATTATCCATTAATATATGTACACAGATATTTATGACCAATCAGTGTACAACTAGCACCATATTAACATACTCCATGCAACACAAATATCATCAATGGAAACAACTGACAGGGAGTTTGAGGAGTTCCTAGTGGAAAGTATATATAGTGACACCATGAGCAACAGCATTGGCATGTTTATCATCACCACTTCCTGCACCAGAGGGATACCCGCTCCACTTTCAAAGTAGGATCCTTTTGTGGGAGCTCTTTTCCATGTTGGCCATTAAGGAGATTTTTTTCATATTTCATCCCCTTCATTCCTCATTTCATCTGTCTGTCTCCTTAGTTTTACCTACATACCTCACAAATAAAACTGGCTAATCCTGAAGATGGTGGAGGAGGGGAAAAAGGGGGGATGTGTGATCTATTTTGAAATAGTCGTGCTTAATCTGTGCACTAGAGCAGGATTTAGGAGTATTTTGGCACTGAGTAATGTGTCATTTCAAGTCTATTTGCATGGCTAGAAAACTCATAGTTTTTCACTTTAGAATGATTATTGGGTAACGTTTAATTATGTTTAGTAGATTTTGAATAGCTTCACAATACACCATCTACTAGCATGATTTCCTTCAGTGCCAAATATATGTGCCTTTTCTATTCCTTGGTTCGGATGTCTCAGAGGAAAGAGAAATGAAAGCAATCTCTGTCTAATATCTGCATTGGACTGTTTCTTTGGTGAGGACTCTAGCGTCAGACTTCAGATAGTGTTTTAATTGCTCTTCCATTCTATTCACATAGTTGTTTTTATCACATGTACATTGGTGTGTGTTGTACCTCATAACATATTGGTTTTCATGTTGTAAAGCAGATACATAAGGCTGAACCCCCTTTCTGTGAGGAACATATTACCAGCTCTTAACAGGCTGAAATTCCTAGTGACTGCCAATAGCAGGATAGTCTCTGAGACCAACCTTGCTCCCTTGGAATAGTCTAGGAATAATAGCAATCTTCTGGAGGTAGTGCTAGTAAATAGTATTAAGTAAAAGGGAATTTGCCAATCAGTTCTTCTGTGAAAACAGTCTTTTAGTTAATTAATGTCTCCCAGAGTTTTTAACTCACATGAAGGCTGAAGAGCCTACATTGGCAGTGCTTAGGTATCTATGGTAAATCCTAAATGCAAAAAAAAAAAAAAAAAGTTTTTTTTTAAAATTATGACATTGGAAACAAAATTATTACTGTCAACAGTGGAAATACACGACCTAAACAAAATATACAGAATCTGATCAGAGCTTCTGCAGAGGAAGAAAATGCCTAAAATGCCTTTGGATACTTTGATATGTTAGTTTCAAACAAAGATGCTTCTCTTTAGAGACTAGTGTAAAAATTGTTCTCTCAGGTAGAGAAAGCATGGTGAAAACTGGGATTTGACAAGCTTTGATGAAGTTTTTATTTGAACTGTATAAGGGATGATCAAATTATGTTTTGACTGCGTAAATTTCTAGTGTTGTACCAGAAAGATAAAGATACTATGATATGTCATCCTTTTATAGGGATGATTGTGTGCATGTGATGTGGCTGTTTATGATACTCTACATGTTTTTTGCCCTAAATAGACTAGAGGTAGCTACTTTATAAGTACATCAAACACTCATCTGAGTGTTTCTGTGCTTCTTTCAATCTACAAATGAATCATTTATGATGCCTCAGGTAAGGGGACTGGAAAAAGCCAAAAGGATGTCTTATGTCAAATAAAAATCCTAGATCAAGTTTAGAGCTTTATTCCATCCAAAGTATTACAACTAAGTGTAATGGCATTAGACAATATTGACATTTTTTATATGACTTCTTTTGGCTAACTCAGCATTCTGAAAAAATAAATAGTGTTTTCCCGTTGTGATTGAAAGGGTTAAATAGTACCTATTCATTACCACTCACAAAAGGATTTATTTTGTTCTCATAAATCAGTTTTATTCCACATTTTTATTATTCCCTTGGGTCAGCTGCTCCAATTGAAATCAATACAAGTGCAAGTGACACAATCAATCTAGATATTTGATTATGGATTTGAGACTCCCAGTTCTGCTCTGTGTGTTTAGCTAGTTTTCTTCTGATAGTGTCTCTGGAGAATGGAAAATTCTTACTGGCATCCATGAATTATGGGCATAGATTCAGAAACCAGATATTGTGATAATCTCCATTTATGTACTGCAGCAGCTAGATAAAGAATGTTCTAAGGAAAAACAAATGTGAAGATTTTAAAGCTAACTGTTTCTGATTTTTTTTTGTGTGTGTGTGAAAAATCTCATGTAAATTAAACTTGATAAAATCTCATTATTTGTCTATAAAAACCTCTCAGACAAAATGGATGAGGTTGATAATTATATGCTCTGTCATCAGCTTAACATCACGTGCAGAAAATGTTTTTGCTATTGGAAGCCTTCTGGTCATTTACAGACAATGTGATGTTATGCTACCTGGGATACTAAAATGTCCTGGGACACTTTCTCCTACTCATGTTGGGATAAGAGCACCTGGACACTGGAAGTCTGTGTGAAATCCACATAAGTTAGTTGTTCTTCTGGAATGCTTTACAGAGTTGGATGACCTTACCCTATTTTATTATTTCTTTAGGTCATGGAGTGAGTTACTACAGTGTGTCCCTACAAGACTTAGTACAGTGGAGGCATGTGCAAATGTGTGTGTGTAAGTGTAAGGTCTAAATGAGACAGGCTCAATTGCAAAACTCACTGGACATTTCTATTTTTATGGAAGAGTAATGACAAAATGTAAAACAGTAATTAATATTAAAAAAAAAATAATATTGATTTCTTGACAGTTTCATCTACAATTTCAGAGTTTCTAAGTTGAAAGCCTCATGGCTCTGAACTGGAAGCTCAAAAGGGTAATGAGACCACACAGCAAACACTCTCTTTTCCTGCCATCCATGACAGAACCTAATCTCTACTGCAGTCATTTAGCATTCATGGGATCTGTGTTAACTTTCTTATATGTGCTCCCCCATCAAGCTGCAGGCTTTATTTATATCTTAGTCCATAGAATTAATGAGCATATAAAGGCACATTGCTTTGTGTTTGTAACACTAATGATCACTTATTTCTACTAACAGGAGTATGCTTTCATCGTAATTATTACCCCTGTTTTGCCTTAGGGTTCTTGAGCTATTTGACAAATTTTCATCAAATCATAGAACAGTTGAGGTTGGAGACCACCTCTAGAGATAATCTAGTCCAACCCCAAAAACAGCTTTCCAGCATAAGTCCCCATCCCGGAGGTTAGCTCAGAGTGAAGGACAAAAGTGTTCAGCATATGTATTCTGCACATCTGAAGACAACTCAAGATATCTGTGCCAAACTTAAGTCTGTGAAAAGTCACAGAAGGTACCTTTGCCTTTTCTAAAGTGAAGAAAACATCTGTCAAAGAAATAACGTGTAGTACAGTCAGAAATTGCTTCTGGATCTTTGAGCTTTCAGAATTCTGGTGTGTGTGGCTGGTAGTAAGGACTTTCATCTTGTTCTAGAAATGTTTTCTATTTTTCAGTCTTAAAATGAAAGGTTTATTTAACTACTGGGGTAAAAGGAAAAAGCAGAGGTTTTTTGATGCAGGTAATGCGTTTGTTCTTTGCAGGAAAGTGAATATTTTGGATTTCTAGTTTTGCCAGTTTGCCACAGTGCTATTATATTACCCATCTTGTCTCATCCAGCAACTCCCCTAGCCCATAAGACAGAAAGTTTCCTGTGACAACAGAGTCTTTAAGTTTTGGACTTAGTTTGATGGGCTGAGGCCATGTTATCGCTTTAGGAACTATATATCTGTCAAGTCAGGAGCAGAAGAACAAATGGTGGTTCAGAAGGTTGAGGCACAAAACCACCATTGTCCTCATTTGAAAAAGCTCAAAACCAAAAACTCCACTACAAAGCACCACAACCCCCCCCCCCCCCCCCCCCCCCCACTCCCCCCGCCGCGTCGCCATTAAAACCCCCCCCCAACACCCCCAAACAAACCAACAAGAACAAACACACACGT
>JANHGL010009303.1:58686-75845 GCA_024611195.1 Ceyx melanurus | reverse complement strand
AGGGGTAATGGGTTTAAATGAGAGCAGAGGAGATTTAGACTGGATCTCAGGAAGAAGTTCTTGACCTTGAGGGTGGTAGAACTGTGGAATAGGCTTCACAGGGAGGTGGTTGAGGCCCCATCCCTGGAGCTATTGCAGGTGAGGTTGGAGAAGGCTCTGAGCAGCCTGCTCTAGTTGAGGGTGTCCCTGCTCCCTGCAGGGGAGCTGCACTAGGTGACCTTTGGAGGTCCCTTTTGGCCCTAAACATTCTATAACTCTTTCCTGAAAGGTTGTGTCTTCAGACTCCATAAATGGGAGGCACAGAGATGCTCTCTATGCTGCTCAGTTTCCTAAACTGGAGCCATTTCGGGCTCAGCCTCAGTCCACAAATCATAAAGAACCACCTCAAAGTTGCTTTAAATTGAACCTTGGTGTAAATACCTACTGATAAAACTGGAGAGTGACAGAAGGCAATGACACTCCTTCTACTGACTGATTGCATCCTTTCCTTTGCTCTTGCACCCAGTCCTAGGCAGATCTCCCATAGTTACAGCTATACTCTTTCCATGCTCCACACAGAGGACACCTGTATTTATTCATCAGCTCTCGGGTTGTGTTCTGTCTTCTGGAGCTTCATGAAACAAGGCAGGAAGATCATAGCTGCAATTCTAGTTGCCTAGAAGAACATGGATGTTTTTTGCTTGCTTGGCAAGTGCCAGATGAGAAAGGGAGAATTGTGCTATAGCTTGAAGTGCTCAATTGATCATCTATAAGCGGGCAATTAACCTCATGGTAGAGGTCTCACTCTAGGTCTTTCCAAAAGCTTAGCCTTAGCATGAGGTCCAGACAATACTTAAAATCTCTTGGAAGAAATCTGTGGCAGGCCAGATTTCATGCTGGAAAACTACAGCTTGATTGTACTTCTGAAAAACAGAATATGTAAGAGTGGGGAAAATGGTCTGTTGTGAAATTTAGAAGCAGATCATTATTTTAAACTATTACCTAGCATCATATAAACCTGCTTTAGACCAGTTTCAATCATACATTTAAAAGGTCACAATTTAGATGAAGTATGCAATTTTTATGTAATCTTAAGCCTATTCAAGGTTTTTGTTTGGGTTTTTTGTTTTGTTGTGGTTTTAATTTTTCATTCTCTGTAAATCTGAACTAGATGTGTATGCTAATTAAAATCAATATTCTCTATGTGATAAATTAGGTTCTTCTTTTGAAGGAATTGTACAACAAATTTACATTGAAATTCCTAGTGAAAATATGCAGAAGGCAATTGAAAAACAACACCTGGAATTTTGTCTTTTGAAACATTTTTCAGATACATGCAAATATTAGGAACTGGATCATTTATTATGGTACTTTGCTACTATAATATGCACTGCGTTTCCAAAAACTTCATTGTATTTATTTTTTACAACTTCTGCCCCTGTAGTTTACAGAATAAAATTAATTAATTGTCAGCAAAGCCAAATATCTGTGGGGTGAGGGGTTTTTTGATAGTTTTTTTTGTTGGTTTGGTTTGGTTTTCTTTGTGTGTTTTTAAATTTTATTTATTTTTCATAATCCCATTCTGCATCTTCTGCACTTGAAGTATCTAGATTATGCAAGTTAGCCTACTGATCAAAAAAACAATCTGTAAACCTCCAGCAAACTTTTGTCACCCTGTGACATATTTGTCATGCTTCCATATGAAAAAAAAAAAAAAGAAGAAAAGAAACCAAAACAAAATGAAGCTTCAGGAAGGTGAAAATAAGGGTCTCTGAAGAACTTGCTGAGGGTGAAATGTAGAAAGAATCAAATTCATATTGTTTTCCTCTCTAGCTGGAAAGAAAACCAGAGATCTTTCTTAAACAGCATGGCCATAAAAATGCTTTTGCTTTTTTTTTGTTGTTTTCCTTTATGGTTAAATATAACTCTCATTTAGGAGTTTTTGTTTTAGATTTGGAAATAGATCTGAAATTGAACTTAAAAAATCTTGAACTTTGTATCAGAATTCTTAAAAAGCTTTGCAAATTTATTTTATTTATTTATTTTTTTACTACTTGGAAGTAGTTATTTGTTCTGGTGGTGTCTTAAGTTTGACTTTTACATGCCTTTTCCTAGTATAGTGCTCCTCATCAAAGATACCTCATGCAAGTATCTCTGGGCTAGTTTACTGAATACCCAGGGAGAAATAAGCCTCTCTATAAAGACAGAAAGGGAGGGAGAAGGAAAGTTGAGTAAGTATCAGTCTTTATTTCTTATCTGGTGTCCCTATAATTCAGTGAAGTTTTATGCTACCCTCTTTCTTGCAAGAAAAGCAAATATAAGAGTCTATAGGCCTTAATGATTCATGACATTTGATAGTTTTTCTTCACTGTCTTTTTCTTTCCAAACATGTATTTTTATGTCCTCATGCAGATGCACAAACATAAGCATGTATATCATATATTAGTGCATGTATAATCATGCATAAGTTAATAGATTTTTCTTTTTTTTTTTTTTCCTTTGGATCTCTATGCAGGTCTTATTTATTCTTCTGGCAAATAAATAATACGCTCTTAGATTCATTCTAGATTAGTGAAATAAGAGAGAAAGGGAAATAATTTTAGTGTTACAATGGGATTTATTGAATTATATTCATTCTTAGTATTTGTATGTCAACATATTTACTTTTGTGATTTTTACAAATATTTACTAATTCAGCTATCCAGTAGGCTTCTGAAGTGCCTGAAGATTGTTATTCACATATTACAGATATATAGGACAGACTTTTGATAGTAAGAGAAGGTAGAAGAGATCTTTATATTAATCTGTGTTCAAAAAGTATAATATATATGTCAGAACGTTTGTCAGCTTCTCTTCTTGTCCTTCAGCTTGGACTGGGGGATTGCCTCCCCACAAAAGTCACCATAGTTGAATGTAGCTATTGTGTACATAGATAATATGTGAATTCAGGTTGACTGATTTCAGATTATCTACACAGCTCAAATAGAATATGTAGAGAAAAAAAAAAAAAAGTTGAATGACGAAGAGTTTGCATTATATAAATAAAGGATACTTCTATTTTCTCTATTTTTCCTTTCACCGAAGTTGTGAGTGCTCTTACATGCTAAGAAGCCTATTTGAGAGGGTTATTTGTAAGAAATTGATAGTGCTGTCCAAAAAATTCAACAGGATGTTCTTGATGGTTGTAATCTGCATTAAGCAGCTGTAAATTTTCTGTTATAAAGATTTAGTCCTTTCAGCCTATGTTTAAATAAAAGAACAAAGGAGAAGAAGTTTTCCCTACCTCTTTACTTTTTGTTGAACGATTGAATAAAATTTGTATTGTACAGAATAATTTCCTTTATCTCAACATATGGTGAATTGTATGTGCAGACTGGAGTAAAACCTATGACAGGTCTTGTGGCATTTCAGGCAAAACACAGTCAGCCTGGCTTGGGCTTGAATAAAACATGATGGTGTTACTAAGACTTTTAATCAATTAGGCTACCCTGTTTTGAACAAGAAAACGGTAGCCAAGGTCTTTTCAGTAAAAATATTTAGGAACATATAATTCCTTGTTGTATACTCATACACTTCCACCAGTTCTACTGAATTAATTTCTTCAGCATTATCTGAGGAAATGAAGACAGAAGTTGCTTTTAACAAATAAAACATTTATACAAATTATCTGGAATAGGATATTGAATGATGATTACCTACTTAGTAATGCTGTACAAACATTCCTGTGGAGGTCTGTGTATAGAAAGTTGTAGTCCTTTGACCCTATTCATCAGATAAGTCAACTGTATATTTTACATGGATTATTTCCATATGTGAATAGGCTTATCTAAATTGCTTTTTATTCACCTTAAGTATTAAATATTTTGCTTCAGTGGATGACACCTGGATCATATTTCTGTCAATTGAAATGCTATTTTTAGTGGGAGACCAATGCATAAAAACAGCTATGGATTTTTTCCACAGTTAGGTGTAACAGAGGTGTCAGCTTTCATATTCTGTCAGAGTTTATCTCTGTTAGAGCACTGGCTGAAAAAAGGAAATCTGGATTATTCATCCTAAAGTGACTAATGTTTCCACCTCCCACTTGCTGGGCAGTGTATTAATCTTTGGGTTCATAAGCAAGGAAGGCACATCTGTCCTGCTGAAACTCTGCTACTGTTGGGGAGAAGTCTTATTTACTGGGAGGGTGAAGACTTGGCAAGGAGTATTATAACCCAGGGCTGAAGACATTTCTCAGGTTGGGGTATGGCACTGTAAATGCCAGCATCAAAGTAGGTAAGAGGAACAGGTTTGGGGCATTTGTGGATCTGGGCAGGGTGTGTGTTGTTCATCGGTGCTGGTACTCCCCATGAGAATCAGATTGTGATCCTCTGGCTATTTTCTAATACAGTTTAATTTATTGATACTGCAGCTGTTGAACTAGACTGTAATGTGAAGTGACAGCCATAGCATTGCAGCTGGCAATTTTGAGAAGTGATAAGAATCCTTGTTTACTCTGTAAATGTAATCGTTCAGATTTGTCAGCATCAGACTCACGTGTTACTTAAGAGAATAACATACAATGTTTTGTTGTTTTTTAATAGTTTTATTTCCAGAACTAAATTTTTGATTTTGTTTTTTGACATTGTGCAGATTACCCCCCTGGGACAGGATTTGGTTATGTAGGAAAAACCACTACATACTGTTAATTATGACAGATAAAATTAAATTAATTCTCTGACTTTGATGTACACAGATTTTCCCCGTTAATATTGATGGACTTTAGTGTCATAAGCACATGTTGGGAGGAGAGCAAGCCCCTGAATTTAGTATTTTGCTTTTTGTGGAGCTGACTATATCACTTTATGTCTAAAAGTAAGGAAAGCTGCTGACAGTTTTGATATATTAAATTATAACTGAGAACTAATTCAGGGATCAAAGATGCTCTTTGGGAGACATCACTTTACTGGTAAGAAAAATCATTACTTTTTTTTTCAGTCTCGTGTATTTGTACTGTATGTCTTGGAAATATCATTCCCTACAGTTTCTGAATCTTGATGTTTAATTTAAAACACAGGTCTTTGAGCAGCACGGTGAGAGGGGGACTTCTGCTAGTACAACCTCATAGAAGGAAATTGAAATATACAAGTTTTTTTCTTATTTATCAAAGAAGTGCAAGAATCTAAACTGACATATCAAATGGATTATGAACTGTGTACTTAGTACCTAAGGGAACAACAACTAAATTAGACTTTTGTTAAAAAGAGAGAAAGAGAAATAGGATTTTAATAAAATATATACTCTTTTTTGGTATTTTGTTTGAGCCTGACATAAGCTGTATTTTGCAGAAGAAAACTAGAGTATAGACTACTTCAAAGGCTATATGCTTTGAATGACTTTGAGTGAATTGAGAAGCAGGTTAAGATAACACAAAGAACAGTTTCTGCTAAATAAGTATTTTTTCTTTGACATTTTTGTTTTCAGCCTTGTCAAAGTCAGGTGAACAGGAAAAGATAATATGCTTTTTAATATGTTGAAGTTGGAAGTGAAGTAGTAAATAACATTATTTCTTTTACCTTCCATTTGTGAGACTATGGCTGCTACTGAAAAAGACTTCTGGGGAGCAAAATTTTAGAAGTCACTTGAATGAACTACAAGAGGTAAATTTTCAAATTATGTACTCAGTGTTTTAAGGAGTGTCTTCACTGTCTTTAGGTGAACAACACTTCTTTCAAGCAAAGAGGAGTCTGTAAAGTTAGACTTGGTAACGTTGATGAGATTTTGTACATTCCCATTTTCTGAAGTTTCTTCATGACTTTCAGCGGGAATATATTTATTTCAGTGCATTGACAAAGAAGACACTGATATTGTTGTAATAAGCACCTACACCTTAGAGAAAATGGGAAATTAGAAGATCCAATTCCATGGTGCTTTTGACAATGTATTTCTTAATGCACACCTGTGGCACTTTTTGATGTATGAACAAAATATCCAAGAACTAGTTCCTTTTTTCATATGTCATAAACATATATTTTGGAGCACAAGATGTTTAGGATCAACACAAGAAAGAACTTTTTCTCAGTGAGGGTGACAGAGCTCTGGAACAGGCTGACCAGAGGGGTTGTGGAGTCTTCATCTCTAGAGACACTTAAGACCCGCCTGGATCTGTTCCTGGGCGACTTGGTCTAGGTGATCCTGCTCAGGCAGGGGGGTTGGACTAGATGATCTTCTAGGTCCCTTCCAGCCCCTAATATCTGTGATTCTGTGATATTTCATAAAGATATGTTTTAGAAGATCACGTAAGTTAGAACATACAGAAGCTTTCAGGAACACTGAAAGCTCCTTGCAGCTCTCTATAAGCTATGGGGTATAAACAGTGATTGTGGAAACTCATATAGTGAAAACATCACAAATCTGAAAGAAAAGACCAGACAAATTTGTGGCTTTAGTATTGTTCTGTGTCAGCACCATCAGGAGACTGGATCAAAACCAAAACTGCAATGAGATCCATGACTGATGGCATAGTCCAGTGACCTGGATCTTGCAGACACCTGTAGGACATTCAAGATATAGGAAAACTGCACCACCCACTGTGCACAGTGGATAGCTAGATGCCTGCAGATATCAATAGGAAGGTAAGCTGCAAGATTTTGAAGATGATGTCAAAATCTTTAACATTCTTCCTTAAAAAAAAAAAAAAAAGAAAAGAAGTCTTGAAATTAATCTCTAAAGCTGCTTCATGCAGGAAGCTGAAGCAAATGTATTAATATAGACAGAATCTTTTTCCTTCTCCTCTTGCCACAACTGTAAAAGGTAAAAAAATTAATAAGAGAGAGTTTCTCAAAGCTACATCACAAAGATATTTCATTTTCCGGCAACCAGTCGCCATTAATCCACAGAAACCGTTTAATTGTGATTTCTGCTTGATTTTGTAATCAAAATCCTTATCATTAAAAAAAAAAAATAATCCTTTACCATAATCCTTATGGGTTTTCCTCATAGTGGTTTTCTTTTTGTTAATTTTGTAATGTGACAGTTATTGGCTAGGCATCCTTTTAAACATTGATGAATAATTACTTTTACTGGACAGTTATAAATTCCAGCCTATGTCTTTTATTACAGGTTTTAAAATCATTAATCATTTGGTTAATTGCTCATTGTCATTCTTTTTTAACATTTAGAGTTTAGCAAAGTTCTTGCTGAGTAATATGGATAAACTTCTACCTACCATGAGAAAGGAAGGCAGTTTACTTCTTATATAAAGTTAAAGGTGACAAATATATATGACATTTTTATGACATTCACTTCAGTAAAATATAACACTTAGGAAAAGGGCGTCTCTTACACGTATTTTTACTTGAGACCCATATCTGTATTGCAGATGCTGAGGTTCTGCATGAAGATCATTAAAAGGAGAGGAAGGTCTGATTAATACTTATTAATACTTGCTATAGCAGTATTAAATAAGTAAGCCTGCTGGGGGATTTCAAAAGACAATTGTCTTCAGGTCTGCAGGCTCTGGAGTAAAGCCTGAGTGGATTTTCAGGGCCCTACTAAAAATACACTCTGCAGCTTAGGATACAAAATAGTGCAAGTAGAATAAAACTTGCAGTTAGAGTTTACGTGCTTAATCCAGATAAGGTAAATTTTAGATGTTTCAAAAATCTTCACAGTTTTTTTTTTCTGAGTGATACCGTGCCTTGCAAGTAACATTAAAGATTAATGGTAGAAAAGATGTAGAAAACCACTCCTTGCCAAGTGAAATTACTATTATGGCAGAGATCAGATATATAAAATAGGAAAGGTCATTAAAAGATAGATCATAGAGAGAGAACAAGATATTTTTGTATTATACTTCTGAAAAGACCATTTCACTAATATGAAGTGTGAATAGTTTTGAAATGTTTATGGAGGCTTATGGAGGGATGTTACTGGAATGTTTATGAAGGTTTTAAGCTACTCATATCTCTTTATTTGCTTCTTCCCATTGTTCACCTTCTTTTTTGCCTAAGTGCCACGTGCCAGAGAGGAGTAAGCAAGAAGGCCACCATGAACCTTTTACATTGCATTATCCAAGTGAATGGATGTGTGTTGAATAAGAGGTGTGTTGTCCCTGATATATATATTATTAGATGGAGATATATCTGTAGCAGAAGACATATATCAGTGAAATTATAAAATTAAAAAGAGAATCCAAGAATGCTGTATGCATTCTTTAGGCATTGACTAGGTAGGAAACAACATGGTTGAATATATATATTAAATGAAAAATCAAGAGCAATTGTGTATATTTGCTATACACTGAGTAGGAAAGGTATCTGAGAAAAGAGGGTTAAAAAACAAACCAGAGTAAACTTCAGTGAACCCTTGAAGATAAGAAACAAAAAAAGCAATCTTCTGCTTTGCCAGTAGATAAAGGTTTATAATGAGTATGCCCTTCTAGAGATTACATATGGCTCAGCATCATGCCCTGTCTTTCGGTTAAATGAAACAAAAACACATGCCCATGTTGAGAATTATGAAGAGTGCAACAACTGGGATTATTTGGACTGAGCAAACAACTCGATAACAGGCATACCTGGGAAAATCAGAAGAAACAAATGTCAGCGTACAGAACATATTGCCATAAAAAGTGCCATAATGAGACAATCTCAGTATGGGCACCTAAAATACAAAACGAATCAGGAATATCTAAACAACCACTGCAGTGAGATAAAGAAATGGGGTTTGTGAATTGAACCTGGGAAAGAGTGAGAAAAGGCATTCTGACTGAAACTTTTCCTTGCTGTTACAACACCGACAGTGGAGAGCCTATTTTCTTCCTTCAGAGTTAAATATCTACAATTATTGTTTGCATTCACATATATGAAAAATATTTAGATAAGTTACAAATATATAATCTCTGCTAAATAGTTAATATATGCAGATGTGGCAAATTGTAGAGTTACATTTACATAGCTCCAAACTCCTACAGTTGCCTGTCTGCAGATACTCTGGATACAGCAGGGCCAACCTATCACTGTTAAAAGTGATGTGACTTCACTTCAAAGTTCGCTTGAGTTTCCACCAGTTTTAAAGATATAATATTGAGCTCTACTGGCTTTTCTTCCTCTTATTAAAGATAAATAGCACGGACATTTTAATAATGAAATAATTTATTTTACTAGTGGTAAATCAGTTTTAAAAACACTACTCAAAGTCTTCCACTTTCAGAAAATTTACTGTTTTTGATATATCCATATGACAAATATTATGAATACCTCTGAGCATAATAGATTTTCAACATGGAGTAAATGATTAAGCACAATCTTTTAAAGCAATGCTTGCTGTCCTAAAACAAATAAATAAAAATATTTGGAAAGCTGAGTACCACTGCATATGTTGTTTAAGATAGGGAAATTGAGGCAAGAAGTTGAAATACTTTTCAAAGACTGCTTAGCATATTAGTGGCCAAGAAGGGGTCAGGTCTTTCTTGACTCATCTGCATGGGCCTGAGTATCTGGAATGCAGTATATCATTGTCAGCTGGACATAGTCTTCATTTTTTTATTTTTTTGTGGGGCTGTATTAATTCTTTGATTAGAATTGACATCTGATTAAATATTTTATTTTGCCTTTGTAGTGTCTTGATATACAAAATGTGACTTTCTGCTCTGCTAAGTGAGGATTTACTGGGCTAGATGTCGATTCAGTAAGTTGCAAGTGGAGTGGTTGCCCCCTGAGGGTCATATTAAAGCTTGAGGGGAGCTTTCTGAGCAACATTGCATCTTAGAGACGATATATCAAGCTGATAGATACATGGCTCTTCTGTTGAGAAATTCACAGTAGAATTATTGCAGGTTGCCAGTTATTGCTCGTGTAGTAAGGAGCCTCTTGGGAATATGGATTGGATAAAAAGGGGTAAGCTGAGGGAAATGTTACACTGAAGACCTTGGTGATGAAGAGTGTTTGAAATAGTCAAAGGATGTTTTGTGTGCGATTTATAATTACCATTTTTGGGGGAAGTGCTCTGTAGCTTTAACGATCAAAGCGTGATTAGTTTAATAGAGCACCTTTCTTATTATGACTCAGCAGAGAATTGATAATTTATTTGTTGTACCCTCTTGCCCCCCTGCCCCATTCCTTTGGAACTGAAGACACTTGCTAGAGCATAGCTGAGTACAATTTTTGTCAGCTTTAAGAAGTCTTTCCCATGAAATAAATTTGCTGTATATTTCAACATGTTCGTTTGAAAGTAGCGGGTTTGGCTTGTTCTTCAGGTCAGTCAACTTTCACAAAAGAGCTTTGTCCAAATTTCTACTCCTCTCTATGCTGTGCTTTTGTTGGTAGAAGAGATTTGAACATTTAGCTGAGATTACCTACGCCATTAAAATAACATCTGCACTGTGAATCGTTATTGACATTTAGAAAGCTAGGTCTTTGTTTTTTTGATGAACATTCCTGTATCCCTATAATATCCAACACTGTACATACATAAAGCTTAATCGGAGCTTTTATAGAGATTTACATAGAAAATTCATTCATAGAGATTTACAAAGAAGGATAAGTTTTATTATCTTCATTTAACAGATTGAGAAATGAAAGCCATAGGTGAAGTGATGTGTCCTGACAGAACTGGAAATAAATTTAGCGCTTTTGCCTCCTCAGTATGATGCTCACACCACATCCTCAATAACAGTGTGAACTTTGGCTTCCTGGCAAAATTACAGCTCAGCTCATTAGATTAATTTTTAGATGTAGCTTTTTTTTTTTTTTTTTTTTTTTTTTTTGCTATAGAATTTCTCTGTGCACTTAATCAACTGGTGCATTTTAAGCTACAGACAGTTTAGTTTTAAATGAGGTGCTACCCTGCTTTGGAGGGATATTGAATCTTTCAGATAGTGTCAGCTTGTGAAAGCACTTTAAAACTCTCTACTAAAAGTTCTTCCATTAATTGTGCCATCTTTCTCAAGCTTCCTGAGTTTGCCTGCTAACAACTTTAGGAATAACTTTATGAAGTGATGACAAAACAATTCCTGAATATCTGCAAGTCCTGTACTTCCCATCCATAAGATTTAAATCTCCTTGTTGCAAAACTTAACTCCAACATTAGTTATATGACATGGCTATTACCAAAACATCATATTATTATTATTTTCTATTGTCTTTATTATGTGGCATCAGATTACTCCTCAGTGCAGTTACACGTCAGGCAGCCACAAAAAACATAGTGTGTCACTGTACCAAGGAACCACCCTGACCCTAAACCATGACACTGCTAAACAGAACAATGTTAAGTGAGGTAAATATTCTCCATACTCTGAGAGTGAAATTTTATTCACATACAGAGGCATTTGGTGTGCAGATGTTTGTTTTTAATGGATCACCTGGAGGGATTTTGTAGATTGTTCCAGTTAAATCAGCTCTCTTTCCTCTGAGTTTAGGTGCACACAAGCTCTTGATTGGCCTTGAAGGTGTTAGCAAGGGATTTGTAGACCATGAATTACCTTAGTCTCATACATCTATTGGATTTAGAAACAAGAAGATTTCAAATTTACTTGGGGCTTACTGGAGCCTTATTGCCTAGGTCTAGATAGCAGCAGCAGGAGGAAGCATTCAAGGGTAGACAGGCTGGTTCTAACCCTGAAATATTTTTTTGTATCTTTCATGGTAACAGAGAGGAGGAGAGGGAGGGAAGCTAAAATCCTGTTCCACTTCATGTTGTCCTGAAAGAAAAACAGGAGGGTTGCAGGGCAAGGTGCCCATTCTCAGAAGTAAAATACCTGGTAATAACTCAGGTACCCCAGTAGCCAGATTTTAGTAAAGATTTCTTATGAGAACTGGCAGGCCTTGAACTTAAGGGAAAGGGAGCAATTCTCTAGATTGGAGCAAGATATGTCTTGTGCCTTTCTATGTAATATAATTTGGAGATGAAAAATTTTGAAGTTCCCTAGTCATAAGTATGTATAACCAGAGTTAAACTATCAGATGCTAGCTCACATATCTCCGTAGGTATATATCAGTATAAACTATTGTATATGACTGATTAATATGACTGATTGAGCCAATACCATCCTTTCCTCTGTTTCAGGGAGAGAATCAGACAGTATACCACAAATTCTGTTCTTTTCCTCTTTGTAACCACTTCATATACAAGTGGTAAATGAAAATCATAAAACTTACTGTAAAATACTGTTTGCTCATCTTATGATTTACAGCTTATGCCTTGAGGCTTACAGCTACACCTTCAGTTTCAGATCTGTTAGACTTTTTTGTTTGGGGTTTTTTGGTTTTGGTTGGGTTGTTTTTTTTTCAATACAGAGAAGGAATAAAATACCATCAACAAAAAATTACTGTTGGAAAGATCAACGAAAGAAGCAAATGGCAACTGCTGGACCATGGAAAACAAAACTGTTATACAAGAGTTTAAATTAGAAAGTCAGTAGCTTTCCATTGTTTTACGTCCCTGACGAAGAGCTACAGACATATATTATATATAAAAGTTACAGATGTGTTTATATACAGAAAGTTTCTTCATTTGTTTTCTTCTTGAAAAAACAGAGCCGTAAACTCACAGGTAAAAATTGGCATAGTTCTTTTTACTGTATGCAGTGAAATTTGCAGCAGTTAAAGGTCATTGGTAGTATAATTACTGACACATTTTGATCTGCAGCTCATGGACTTCATAAAAATTAATTTCCTTAAAGAAAACAATAGACTAGAAACTGAGACTTCAGTGAATCTCTTTGGTTTTCTACCTAAAGACAATTTTTTTCCCTTAAAATTTACACCATTTTCTTTTAGAATTATTGTTGATATATAAGTCTGGGAAGGTATCTGAATGATAAAAGGTCTGATTAATTTTGCTCTTTCTGCGTTTCCTTAACTTCTCAGGGTGGCAGAGTTGGGCACAAGGAGAATTACATAATATTTAAACAGGTGGTAAAGAATATGTTGCTTCTGAATTACTTTTGGTGTTTGGAGGTTTGCTTTTAGCAAAATGATATTCATGGAACTTTATTGGAAGAAATGGTAGTAGTGAAAATGTTAAACTAAATGGACCATGTTAACATTGCTGTTGATCCTGAGGAACAGTTTTTTCCAGTATATGGAACATTTTGTTTCCACCCGGCATATGTTCTCCATGGTTTTCTCTGCTCTAATTCATCCATGTTTTTCGACAGCTCCAGATGGCGTAATGCCTCCAAGGCTTTCATCTGCCACTCCGACCAGTCTTCAGGTTGTCTGGTCTACACCAGTTCGCAACAATGCCCCAGGCACGCCCAGCTACCAACTCCAGATGCGGCGGAAGCTTTCTGCTGGTGACATTTTAGAGTACGCAGATCATAGCAAGGCCACCATCATCTGCTGAGCAAGAAACATCCTGTTATCTTGAATATGGCTCACCTTTAGAGTGTCTGCTTCTTTTACAAGACATGTCATGTTTTAGTCTTTCTTTAGGTGCTGGGATGTTTAATAATATAACTCATACTGCTTTTCTTTGTAGCTTGCTTTCCAGCACTACTGCTTCTTTACAACACACGGTGGAAGATCTTCAGCCATACACTGAGTATGAGATCAGACTGGTTGCCTCCAATGGTTACGGCAATGCTTATAGCAACTGGACTTCTATGACTACAGCAGAGGACAGTAAGCAGTCCAATCTCATTTAACTCCCTTTAGCAGAAAATATAAGTAACAATTCAGCTGCCGTTTCATGTAATGTCTTTTGGTCCCCAGTATCCAACAACCCTTGCAATTTACAACAGAAAGCTCCAGCTTCATCAGTGGTGACAAAGAACTCAGACTTTGGTGTCACTGTGGAGAGCTGCCATCTGTGAAAGGATATTTGACTCCATTGCTTAACTCTGAAAGATTGTAATTGTCTATAAGCAGTATTTCTGTGAAGGTTTCAGTATATTATAAAACTGCCTATACTGACAGCTTGCTGCAAAAGTACACTTAGTTCCTGCCTCTGATAGCCAATAGATTTTGACTTAAGACAATTTGACAGTAGAAATTTCTCATATCTCTAATTCTGTTAAAATATATATGTGTACAGGTGTTCTTATTGAATTTTATGCTGTCATATATGTAATTTTTGTTTCACCAAAAATCACTGTAGGAATAAACTATATACATACATGTGTGTTTACATGCACATGCACCTGATAGCGATGCATGTAAATCAACACATCCAGTTATAAAATCAATAGAGTTCTACTAATATAAGCTGATGATTTCACACTATATCTATATATCATATTTATGATAAATACTTAGTAAACTAGGAGGATATTAAGAATGATTAAGGAAAAATTAGCAAATGTTCTCATAAAAATCTGTTGTATCTGATAATAAGATGTCTTTATATAGAGATTAGTAAGTTTGGGGTATTTTTTAATTCAAGAAAAAAAATGCTGTAAATACTTTTCAAATACTTCAGTTTACATGGCTGTGGCCCTAGCATGTGATTCCATGCATTTTTATAAAGTCTAATGATAGATAACAATAACATGATAGATAACAATAACACACATATCCCATGAATATTTAAAAACCTGTTAAACATGCGTTGAGAAAATATTTTTGTTCCAGTGATCTTGATCAGTAAACATCAGACTCTTTCCTGGCAGACAAATAGAGAAACTTGATGAATTAGTTTCTGGATTAGATCTTGCTTTCAGTAAGTTGAATGTAAATTTAAGAGAATTCTGTTACAATCAGTGTAATTACCACTGAATTGAGAGGTCAGTATGTATCATTGAACTGAGAGTGGAATTTAATGCATTACATTCAGAGATAAAATGAAATTTCCCACATATAAAAAAGAAGAGGTGATTAATTTTTCCCTTTTGTTATGGCAAGTCTTTGAGCTCTCTGAGAAGGAAGCTGTAAAGGAGTTGGCTATAGTTACCTGAAGCTGGCCCAATAGCAGCTGATGTGTTCTTATGGTATAACTTTATTATTTGCAAAATTATATTGACAATATGGACAGTGTAATCTTTGATCAGAGTGATTATTCCTAGATGAGAAAGGCACTTTTTTTCTAATGTTTGAGAAAATCCATCTTGATTTGGACAAGTTTTAAGCTAGCAAAATTGCTACTTGAGAGAAAAAGTGCCACTTCCTTTTTTTTTTTTTTTTTTACTGTCCCAGAAACTATCTGCAGTCCAGTGATTTGTGTACAGCACGACATCTCAGCATGTTCTCTACATTGGCTACATTTCAGTTGTGCAGGTCAGAGTACAATTCCAGTATGACGAGATCTTACTGAAGCCCTTGTAGAAGTGCCTGGCTTATCCTAGTTGACACAGAAGATTATGCAAGTTGCTGATTGGGCAGTCCAAGTTCTTATATTTTTCTTAAATAACTGACTGCAAGTCCATCTCTTTTATGTAAAAAGAAGCTATAGGCCAGCCCAGTGTTTATTCACAATAAATAAAAGTACACAGTAGTCACTCAAAATCATTATGCATGGAAGTTCATAGAGATGAAAAAAAAAGGCAATTAAACAAAAAGAAAAAAGAATGAGAGTTCCTGCAATGTATCAGATGAGCTATTTCTTCACAAAACACAGAAGTGTTATTCCTGTCATATAATGTGGTGTGCTTCTTTGGCGTGCTTATTACAAAGCTTTAGTTCCAGGATGAGGAGGGAAAAACTTAAAACTTCCTTATATAGACAACAGAGAGTTAATGCAGGACAAGAGGGTAGATTATGCAGTTCTCAGGTTTTGGAAGTGCTTACTTTCTCTGCTGATTATATTCATTATGTGAGAAGACAAGACTCTTATTTTAGCTATGTAGGTTAGGTCCATATAATTTAGTTATGGGATGTGAATGTGGTCATCGCTGCTCAAGGAAAATAAAAGGAAACAAGTAAGAGAAGATCAAACCTGATGAGGTGATAACAGGACAAGTAATGTGAAATACATGACAGTATGTATAGCAAAAGGATCATATGATAAAAAGTACAAAGTGCCCATGCATGCCTGTAGATTAGGAATTAGAAGTTTTTTAACTGGTTTTGGAACTAACATGCATTTGGAGCAGTAAAGGGCAAAAAGTCTGAATACTCTGAAGACAGTTCTTAATACATATTTGAAGAGGTTCATAGGGACGACATGTCACTGCATGAACAGTTTAATGACTTCTCAGTCCTGTGATCTCATGTGATAAAAGATTCTTGTGGTCCCCTGTGCTCAGAGCTACACAATTTCTGTTTTCTTCTGGATACAATCAGCAGTATATGAAAGACACCGTATTTTGTTATTACAAATAATTGTATTGTCCATGTTCTTGAAAAGAGTAAATGATTCAAGAATAAAAAGCAAAGAATTAGTGAGAGAGTTTCCCAGCAAATCAGGAATTTCTCATTAGCTTTAAAGGGCAGTAGTCCAGGTACATGTCTCAGTATATTAATGAAAGATTAGATTCCCCTGAAATACCTCCGTGAGAGTATAGCTCCTTGCTCCCCCAGTCTGTACAATAAGTAAACAAATCTGTGGTTCTAGTTAGGGAATTAAAAAAGATTAATGACAATTTTGTGCCTTCATTTTAAATTGAGTCTGAACTTTTGAAGCAGATGAGCAAAATAGCCTGCCATAAAAGATAATTTAATTTGCCAAAATGAACCTACCTTCTAGTATTATTACTGTAATGAAATGGTTTGAAATATGAACTAAGAATCTTAAGGAAAAAGATGTCCAATGTTCAAATGTTCAGTAGTTACTTCTATAAACAATTACATCCATGTAAAAAGCTTTATGATTTTATTTTCATCATTGTCTGCTTGAGCTGTGTAGCTGTCATACTTTGCAGACTTCCCTCCAGTGACAACCACATTGACAACATGTTATACTCCACATTGATTTTACAGTTAAGGATCTGATTGTGATATATAGGGATTTTAAGAATTCAGCTGAGAGGCTGACTTTTGCCTTTTATCATTCCATTAAAATTTTATAACCATCTTTTTCATGTCATTTCATCCATGAATTCTTACTTTAGAAAGTGATAGCTACTGCTGTGAGCATAACTTTTCTCATGTGCAGAGCTTTTTATTGTATTAGCAAACTATCCCAATTATAGTTAATACTCATGTTTTACATAATTGTTGTGACCCTTTCAAGCAAGCAGTATTGTGCTAGTTGAGTTGTATATAGAATTATATTATTCTGCTTGCCATTTGAAAATAAGCTATGCCAAATGAGTGTTGGGG
>JANHGL010009303.1:38686-56186 GCA_024611195.1 Ceyx melanurus | reverse complement strand
TGGTTAGTAGATTTCAACTTCTTTTGTCATTTTGAGCATCATTTGATGAGTACTGCTTGCTAATGCTGACTTCTCCAAATCACAGGCTACTAGTAATTTTCCTTTCCTTATTTTTTTTTTCCTGTTACAGAACCTGGACCTTTAGATCCACCACTTGTGTTGAAAGTAACAGCGAGGACAGCAAGCATCACCTGGCAGCATCCTTTAAAGCCAAATGGCATTATCACTCATTATAATATTTACCAAAATGGCCAACTGCATGCTACCGTGCTAGGAACTACATCTAATTGCACAGTAGAGGACTTGCATCCTTACACTGGCTATGTGTTTCACGTAGAAGGATGCACTTCTAAAGGGTGTTCTCTTTCACTTGAGACCCCAGAAATACAGACTCTTCCAGATGCACCTGAGGATATTCCTGCTCCAGAGCTGTATTCTGATACTCCTACTTCCGTGCTCATCTCGTGGCAACCACCTGCTCACCCAAATGGTTTGGTGGAAAATATTACGATAGAAAGGAGGTTGAAAGGAACAGAACAAATATCAACAGTAGTGACACTCCCTCCCACTGAGACCATGAACTACATTGACCAGAGTACTGCTCTGAGCCCTTGGCAGAAATTTGAATACAGAATCCTGATGAGCACTCTTCATGGAGGTGTGAACAGCAGTGCTTGGTCAGAAGTTACCACTAGACCATCAAGACCTGCTGGTGTTCAGCCACCTGATGCAGAAGTGTTGGGACCACATTCAGTTAAGGTAGGAATAATTCTCATTTACTCATGGCTTTAACGTTTTCCTTGTAGCAACTGTGTATTTGAGAGAGACATCTACTGGCTGAGCCAACAGATTTCATTGCTGCAGGGATAGTGGCATAATTACTGTTTGTCCTTTGGCTCCAAAGCATTAGATTCCTTTCCATTTTTTTCCTTTACACCAGCCTCTGGCATTATGCTCCATTTTCTTCCTTGCACATCTGATATATTTTCAATATTAAACATATTTAACTCCCTAATCAGATCAGAAAATGACCTACTACCTTCTCCAAAATTTCAAGACTTCATTAAAATGCTAAGAAGTAAAAATATTTATTATTTATTCTTGTATATAATTACCAGATTTTAAAAAAATAAAAAAATTAGCTAATGAACATAAAAGTACCATTGTGGTTCTCCTGATTTACAAAATAACAGTCTTATAAGACTACCTAGGAAGTTTTCAATTATTCACATTGTTCTGTTGGGAATGAACTCTAGAGGACAGGATAACTACCATTGTTTTGGCTTGCATACAAACTTCATTCAAGGGAAATTAGTGTAACCAAACAAGAGGGATTTTTGTAGCTTAGAAGCCTCTTTTGTGTAAATACACACATGCTTCTATGGATTCAGTCTTGTACTAATGCCAAAAGTATTGGTACAGTAGCTTGCTCACCAGAGCACAAAACAAAGGACATTTGCATAAGATTGAAATTCATCTGTTAGATTTATTGTTTTTGGTATACATTATATTTTCAAAAGGTAAACAGAGTGGTGTTACCAATGCAGTCTAAATAGTCTGAGGGTATGAATTTAAGCAGTAAACCAGCATGGATTTTTTTTATTTTTTTTTTTGCTGTGTTCACACATAATTTTAAGCTGTGAAAAAAAGCTATTCAACATTAATCAAAAAATCTTGAGTTTTTAAAATTATGTCTTAATGTCTAAGGAATTGCACATTACCTCCACATTAATAGCAAGTGAGTTCAGTATGAATACAATGGTCATTGTAAGAATTAATAATGATTGACCACTATTAATTGTCATGAATTGCCAGACCACTTATTGAAGATTTGGGTGATCTACTTCCAGGACTCTGCCCTCTGTGCTTCTGTAGATATATCTTAATATCCATCACAATTTATAGCTGAGTATTTTTTGTGGATTTACTAGAAGCAGTAATCCTGAGTAAACAATAGCCCTAGTTCAATGGCATGTTTACACACATGTCCACTTTTTTTTTTTTTTGCATGAGCTTTTACACATTGGCTTCAACTCTGAGCACAGAGAAGTCACTGAAACCTTTAATGCTTCAGCTAATGTGATGACTTATTTATATCTCACCCATATTTTTTCTTTTTGCAAGTGCAGTCAATATCCAATCCTAATTTTATATGCCTATGAGTTATCAGAAGCATTGTCATTCTTTACTGGGTGTCTTTTTTTTTTTTGAGATCAGAAACGTGTGCTCAGTTGTAATTTTATTATTTTGCTCAGCTCCAAGATTAAGTACTTTACCAATACTGAAAGTTAGTTTGGTCATTCCCTTCTTCTGAAACCTGAAATCAGGCAGTTCAGTCTTCTGTAATAATTTAAATATAGCAATGCTTTAAATTGTTTTTTTCTTTTCTTGTCAAAGTGTTAAAATGCTTTTTACCTTCTTCTTCTCAAGTCTATATAACATTTTAGCATCCAGACTTTCTAAAATTCAAAGCTCTTTTAAGCCCTGTGATGTCTACACTATATGACCCTTTGTATGAGTCGTGGTCATATTTTGTGTCACTACTGCTCTTGTAGTCTCAGGTTTGATTTTTCCACCTGGAGATATATATTTGTTTGCTCTGTTGAGATTAATTTCTGTCAAAGATGCTGAATCCTGCAGATTTTTATTACCATCACTCAGGGTTTTTTTTCTTTATTTTAAATGTTTACATTAAAATGTTCAAAATAATCCAAGGTGTTATATTTGAGAGATGTGACATATGTGTATGCCTTTCCAAATATCCTCTATTCTGAATATCCATCCTTTTCTCTCTCTCAAAGTATTTATATCCTTTGATGAAGTGGTCATAAATTCTTCTAATATATCTAGTATTTTATTTTACTTAACATTGTTTAATTTGTTATCATAATAGGGAGTTGGGAGTACTTGTTACAGTTCCTGTGCAGAGAGTAATCCATGGCTAAGACATCACTTCTGATTTCTAAGATTCTAAGATTTCTTTAAAATCTGAAAAATTATTTTGTCCAGGACAAGAGATTTTTTTTTTAATCCTTTATTTTTTTTATCTTATCATTTACATTCTCATTAAAAAATTGAAATAAACTTATAGGTGTAGAAGAGCTCACTGCACTTCATCACTGAAGAAATTATGGACCAAGTTTGCTGCACCCAGTGGTTTTCTTGCTTTCTGCTTCTTTGCAGATGGGAACACCAGAGGAAGCAACTGGGATTTCATCTTACTTACTGGTCTTTTTACAGGTCTGTCAAATGGATTAGCTCACTAACAGTGGTGATGTTTCCTTCTCTTCAATTTTATGACAAGTGCACATCAGAGTAGGAAAACTCTGAGACCACCCAGTAGGCTGTGCCATGGCACTGAGGCTTAGTGGCCAGTGTGAATGTTCTCTAGGGGGAAATGCATGAAGAATGAGGTAGCATCTGTTTGAAAACCATACTTTTTTTTTTTCCCCCTGGTCTTTCAATCTAGAGTTTAGATCTGAATACTATTCTGCAAACCCCTTATGTCCCTTCACCCCAGAAGGATGCTAGTTGCACAGGCAGGACTGTGAAGTACTGCGCAAGGATTGCCACACAGTGGTTGAAAAGTTTTCCTGTGTGGAAATAAGATGGATCTGGTTTGGGATTACTTTACATTAGTGACTTTAAATTCTGATGAGAGTCCTCGAAAGGCATACTTTTCCTCCTGAGTAGGTCAATCCCACCATACCTGCAGTACATAGCTCACTTATGTTGTGTTCAAATCAAATTTGTGGAATCTGCTAGTGTTGTACAATGCTCAAATTTTATTCGGTGTCTAAAGTGGTAACTCTTAAGCAGAGAATGGAAAACAAGCTGTCTCTTTGGGAAGGAGATTTTAATTACCTCTTGTCCTAGAGAGAGCTGTCCTCCCAGGTTAGAGTGGAAAGTATTGGAAGGGCATTGTGGGAGAGATTAGGGGGAAGCTACTACCAAGCCACAGTTGCAAATCAACAGAGGCTTTCAGCTGTCAGTGCAACCAGTCCCTAAACCATGAATGCAAATATTTACTTCTACTGAAAACAGAGAGAATTTACCAAAAAAAAAAAAAAAAGAAACATATTTCCATTCCTTTACTTAGTCATAGAATCAATGTAAATAATTTGAGGTTGTGTAGAATTCCAAGTGCACTGGGATAGTACTCACTTGAGTATACAGCTTATTTTCACAGACCAAAGCTTTTTCTCTGCAAGGAGGAAAATATCAGCACAGCAGGTCACTCTTGGCATAAACCCTTCTGATGTGCATGTGCTCCTTTAGTTTCCATCAGAATGGACAGATATCCCTCCATAACATTTAGCTTGCTTTCTTTTGTGCAACAGAAAGCGTAAAGCTGTCAATAATTTTTAAAATACCCATTTCTGTGACACCTGCATGGTATTTTTTAATATTTGCTGAATTGGTAATGTTCCTGGTAGCAAAGTATACTGCGCAATAAACTGCTTTTGTGGCTGATTAAATGCCAAAGTGAAGTGGAGGTATTCAGCAACTGCAAAAGCCGTTTATTTAGTGTATGCCAATGCCATGAACATTATTCCTGTTACACAAGATTTGCTATACCCTAATGCAGAGAAGTATAAAAGAAATTGTTTCCTTTTCTTGTGAGGGTTGCAATTGCTGTGCTGCTTCAGTCTCACGCTTCACACTGGTATGATGTTCAGGAATGTAGCTAGGTTGAGTGGCTTGAGAAACTGGCTGGTTTACAGAGTGAATAATTATTTAAAGAAGCTCTTTGTGTAGGAAAAGCATTAAGTGGCTGGGTGCACTGAACTAAATTAACTGTAGTATGCAAATTCTCTACCTTTGGCGATTGAACTTCCAATAGGAAGACTGTGTTTGCCGCTCTGATTCTCCCTTGATGGCTTTGGCTGGGGAAGACAGCTGTAGTTTTGATTGCTGGCTTTGCTAGAGACTTGCTGACACATTTTTGCCTGTATTGTTCTCCCTTGCTGGCCAGTGCCACCAGTGGATCACTGTTAGATAGGAAGCTGCAGCCATTTCCTGTCATTTTTGTACGTTTTTTTTCTCCTGATAGAAGTTGGCATGAGCTGCATGGCATCTTGATGTTTCTCTCAAGGGGAAAGGTTATTTTCTTTTTCCTTTTGGTGGTTAGATAGGTTATAAGATAACAGCTTCACCCTGGTTGTATGAAATAAGTACCTTGTCGACATATGGTTACTGTGCCATGCTATTTCTTCATGATAACATCAGTTACAGAAGCTTCCTGCAGTTTGATTAGATTCAAAATGAGAAAAATAAAAAATTATTATGATTTCATTGACTTATCTCTTAATATATGTTATATATGTTTGCCTGCTAGAAATGAAGGGATATGGTGATTCTGTAGCACCAAATTGACATTATTCTTTCTAATTTAATTTTTTGCATGCTGATTTAATATGTCATTGATTTTCTATGGATTTTTTTTTTCATAAGTATTTCCTTATGACTTCTCTGACTGAAGAAGAGTTGCAGGCTTTATAATTCCCTGTTTGTTGTTACCCTGAGAGATGACAATCACTTAATTTACAGTTCATCTAGCATTCTTTTCTTTGTATTAGAAGAAATCACCCCAGAGAAAGCTGGTATTCCACTCTACAGATTTAACATTGTCATCAGTCTGCCATCCAGAAGATCTCTGAGAGTTGCAGTCTGCACTCTAATTTTAGTTTATTGCTCAAAGTTATAAACTAGTAGCTATTTCTCAAATTTGACTACTAAGGGGGAAAACACATATAAAAGAAGCTCTTTTTTTATAGTTGTCTTCTTCTCTTCATTAACCCAGAAGCTGGTGGATTGCTAAATGCCTGTTGTCCCATAAATAGTCTGAGACCAAAATATGCAGGAGAAAGATGTCAGCTGTATGGGGTAGGTACTACTGACACATTTAAGGCAATTTACCTTGTAGTTACAGTTTGAGCATCACATCTGAAAAATGTGTTTTCTTTATCCATTTTCCAATTCCTGTGGAACTGCAGTTACAGATACATGTTCTGGAGTGTTTGGGGGTTTTTTTTGTCTCACACATAATTGCTTACTGTCCTGTGAAGTTGCTTCTGCTTACAGAATGTTGGATGCATTAGTAATAACTCCATGGTCACTGAAGTCAGTGACTAACAGAATCATAGATTCATAGTATGTTTAGGGCTGGAAGGGACCTCCAAAGTTCATCTAGTGCAGCCTTCCTGCGGTGAGCAGGGACACCCTTAACTAGAGCAGGCTGCTCAGAGCCTTGGCCAACCTCACCCTGAATATCTCCAGGGGCCTCAATCACCTCCCTGGGGAGCCTTGTTCCACTGCTCTACCACCCTCAAGGTAAAGAACTTCTTCCTGAGATCCAGTCTAAATCTACTCTTCTCTAATTTAAACCCATTACCCCTTGTCCTTTCACTACAGGCCCTTGGAAACAGCCCCTCTCCAGCCTTCCTGGAGCCCCTTCAGGTACTGCAAGGTGGCTATAAGATTGCCCTGGAGCCTTCTCCAGGCTGAACAACCCCAGCTCCTTCAGCCTGTCCTCACAGGAGAGGTGTTTCAGCCCTCTGATCATCTTTGTGGCCTCCTCTGGACCCTTTCCATTATGTCTGTGTCTTTCCTGTGCTGAGGGCTCCAGAACTGGATGCAATACTCCAGGTGAGGTCTCACCAGAGCAGAGAGGTGATTCTTCAGAGTTTTACCTCTTCAGGACACTGTGTAGCAGAGAATGAAGCTGCGAAGACCTCTTTTCCAAGATTAAGCCTCCTCTGCTATTCCATTCTCAAAATACTTCAGACTGCTGTTGCATAAGAACATCATTTTGAGAATATGAACAACCCTAACACCCAGGCTTTGTACGCTAAAGGGAGATGCAATAAGCCCACACAGCACCTGCTTGCTGTGGAGAAAAGAGTTTGGACTTCCAGTTTTATGCAGGTATGCCTGGTGCATAGGAGAAATTGTTTAGGAGCAATCAATTCTTGTGTGAAGATTGCCTTGTAATGCTGCTAAGGTCAGTGAGACCTTGGTTTATTTGCCACATAAGTGCTGCTTGAGCAATTTAGGGTACTCCAACACCCATAGGAACAACCTTAACTTGCACACTAGAGGATTTCCACATTTCAGGACTGTGATTTCTTGCACAGCTTGCTTATTTGGTACAGATCATACAGTGGGATGAATGTATTGGGGGTTCATCAGCTTTGTCACTCTGCCTTTGATATAGCTTAAACACTTTACTGTAGTAGGTGCTTAGGATCGTAAATAAAGGTTTTTTTCTGGTTTTACCACTAGTCAGGCTAGGGGCTTCTAGAAGTTTTTGTAGTAGCAATCTGTTTCTGCAAACTTGATTGTGCCATTCTTTGGCAGTACTGCTTCCTGAAGTTGGTTGTGATTCATGTGCAATGTGTATGAGAATAATTGCCAGTGACCTCTGTCAGTATTTCTTGTGTCATACTGGCTCTTGGTTGAATCCCACTATAATTTCTGTTAAGACAGATAAGAACTCATGAGGAAATTCACCTCTCAGCTACTCATGGGGGAGGGAGGGGCTGGGAGGTTGACAGAAGACTAGAGTCCAGTGGCTGGACTGCAGAGTTAGGGTAGCACGCCTTTGTTTACAGTTTTGCATCTAATACATGACTTAGTCTTGGATTTATTATTTTAATCTGTAAAACTGCAATAATAATACCTGCCATTTGAGATTTACAACGTGCTTTGAGACCAACAATGAAAAGCTCTCAGTTATGTATTCATTGCATTCTGTTTGTAGATGATACAAGCAGTAGCTAGGCAAAATGAGAATAAAATGAAGCCAAACATGCTGATTTAAACATTACAAGTTTAAATGCACACTGTTGAAGCCAGTCCTGAACTAGTAAGAAAGTTACCCATCTGCCAGTGCCTCTGTTCATAATAGCTCAGAATTAAATTGCAGTATTTCAAATACTGTCAAAAAAAACCCCACAAGAAATTAAAAAAAATAAAATAAAATCCAGGGTTATAACTGTTTAATGCGGGAAAAAATAGCTAATTTCTGTCTCTTTAAATTTTGTGGTGGAGAAAATACGGTGCTTTAATCTTTAAATGACAGCTTCCAGAGTCATTACATTGAATCGGTTAATCTTTCCCAGTAGTTACCTTATTTTCTCTTCCTCATGGGCATCCTCTTTCATGGGCTCAGTGCTGAGCTTCAAATCAATGAACAAACTGTTACTGCTTCCAACATACCCTGTCTAGTGAGCTTTCCTGCTTTCATGCATTGCCAAGCTCTTACCTCAGACCTTGGCATATCAAAGTGGAGAAGAGGTCCAGTGGTGCCACGTGTGTTAGCCAGGCTGGCTCCATCATCTTCATTTAAACTGTATGTGTCAGGCAGTCTCTTGCCTCTTGACAAGAGAGATTTGTCAGAGACTTCATGCCCCATCACTCCCAGGTGACATATGCAATTCAAAGGTAGTCAAGTGGCACAGCAGTGCCTGTAAGTATCCTTGGCCATCTCTTGTTTAAGAAAATGCTAGCTAAAGTGATGACTGATCTATGTATCTCTGCATGAAGATAACCATGCCCAGAAAAAAATAAAAGGTTGCATTTTGTGTCATGATGCTCATGGAATATTTGTTTTGTTCAACCTGGCTTCCATTTCTCTTAGAAAAAAAAGAGACACACACACAAATTTCCAAGTGAAACAAATTTCCCCATGAAACATCTATGTTCTGTACTCTATCTGCTAGTGCATAGCATATATGGTGAAGTAACACCTGGAAGTTTTTTCAAGTTTTACCAGTTACTGCACATGCTGTATAAAACTCAGAAGCTGAGGTTCTAGAGACGTGTCTGTTCTCCTGCCCATGTTATTAATCTGTTCCTTTATTTGAAGGTGTTACAGTATATGATGAATCTCGTGCAAGTTCTATTAGAGTAATTTTGTGGTATTATACATAAAAGATAGGCATCTAAAATGTAATGTTGAAAAATAATTCCTCCTGTCTTCCAGGAAATAAAGCAAGATTTTGTACTAGGTGAGTATTTTTAGACAGGATTTTTCCAAAGCATTTGACATATAGTTCTTTTACTAGAAGCCACCTTGCATTAAGCAACAAGAGGATTTTTTTCACTGATAATGACAGATTCACTTTATTAGCATTGCTAAAAAGGGCATCAAATATCTTATCTTTAACCACATTTCACAGAGGCGGAATTTCAGGATAGGTGCTACACCTACAAAAAGAATAACACAACTGCTGTTGCAGAAATGGGTGTTTTGCTGTAGTGTGTCAGACTTTAAAGCTTTCTGAGCTTCTTTCAGCAACTTTAGAGATGTGTTGCTGAAAATAAAAGTGAATCATGCACCACTCCCCTCTTTCTGTGACATATACAGTGCATTCGGTATCTGCAATATAGTGAACAAAAAGCACCAGGATTGGAAATTTCAGCTGAAGTGTACTGGACTGAATGCTTTCTTTTGCCTTTTTGTGGCTTTACCCTATCTGGCAAGTAAGCTCACACAAGCTGCTCACTCCCTTCCCTCCATAATGGGCTGGGGGAGAGAATTAGAAGGGTAAAAGTGAGAAAACCTGTGGATTGAGATAAACACTGTTTAATAGGTAGAGTAAAAGCTGTGTGTGCAAGGTAAGTATTCATTCACTATTTCCCATTGGGGGGGAAGTTCATCCATCCCAGGAAAGCAGCTTGTAACAGCTACTTGAGAAGACTAACCCCACAACTGTGAGTATCCCCCACCGCACACTCATGTGAGTAGTGTCAGGCTTTAACTATGTGCAAGCACTGCTCAGAAGTAATGAAAACCTGCCTGTGTTACAAATACAGTTTCCTGCAAGTACAAAGCACAGGCCCGTACAAGCTATTGCGAAGAAAATTAATTCTCTCTCAGCTCAAAGCCAGCACATACTTGCACTTGAAAACTTTTTCTGTTCTTGATCCTAATCGTCCTTTCTTCTGTTTTCTAAGCTTATAGCTAAATTCAATTAAACACTTCACAAAATGGGAGTTTTGCTCATTGTCTGTGAGAATGGTGCATAAATCAACTACTACCTTCTGTGAAAATTTGCATTGCTTTATCATTTGCATTTCTTTATTTTTTTTATTGTGATTTGGGGCCAGAAGTAACGGAAATCTGAATACAGAATTTGATAATTAGCCAGAACTAAGCCTTTCCTATGTGGGCACCAATAATCTTGTTTGTGCTGTCTTTACTCAAGATCACCCTGTTTCTAATTCTCTGTTTAATAGTATTCCAGATTCTGTTATCAAAATCCTTCAGCTTTCTCCGGTATTTTTCTGCCAGGTTTCTTACAAGTCTGATGGTGTAAGAGGTCCTTCTGTACCTAAGATATAACATTTCCTAATCCCCAAGGGTCATGTAAAAATAATTTTATAAATCAAGCTTCTCTATTTCCATGACAGTGTGTAATTGTGCATAAATCTTTCTAAAGATACTTATTTCAGGGTCTGTAGAGATTTAAGGAAAAAGTTCAACTTACACTGAAGTATCACGGTATTGCTATGAAAAATTTCAATATTATCTTTGTTCAGCTTATTCTGCACATACCTTCATCTAGATTTTCTCCATTTCTGTGTGCTTTGCAATCTTGGACTCAATCCTTTATTATCCCATGCCTGAAAGGAAAAGAGACAGCAATTGTTATAGATGAGTGAGTCAATGGCAAGGAAAACAGTCCCAGAGATAAGCAAAGCAAAGCTGGTTCACTACCTACACTGGGACTTCTAAGGGATTAGGGATTGATGTTTGCTATTACACTACCTTTATGAAACTTTGAGATTCTTAATACAGTTACATGTCCTCCTTGTGTCAGTTTGAAGTCCCTCTGTTATGATACCATGGCAAAAAAAAGCCTTAAAAAAAGAGTTGACACCATCCTTGCACTTTATAGTACAACAATTTGAGTGTGATTTTTCACTGGAGCTAGTAAGAATAAATATATAGAATATTGTACTTAAGAAAAGAAAAACTTATTCCCCCTCCCCACACACACCTAACCTCAGTTTAGTAAGAGTAAAACCATGGTAAGTGTAGCAGTATGTCTATATATGAATTCTCTATGTAATTTGTTTTGTTTTGTTTTTGGTTATCAGTTTTTCTCAGCATAATTTTGTAGTTCAAAAAATGGAAAATTGTTCCTGTTCTTTGTCTGATACTTACCAGTGTAATTTATAAGTGGAAACAAAAGGAAAAACCTGCATATTTCATAATATATAGCAGGTGGACAGGTAGACAAATCTTATTTCTCAAAGGAGCTATTGCAGTTATGTATTTCTGAAAATTGTGCAAAGGCAAAATGAGACTTCTTTTTACTCTGCCATTAATAGATGAGCATGCCAATTAATATACCCTGAGAAAATAAATTACAGTGGTACTTACACAGTTAGTGTACTTTTGCTAATGCATTTGAACTACTTGCAGAATTTTGAGTGGCGTATTCACATTTTACTGGCGAAGCCACATAGTAGATTTTTCAATCAACTGCTACTGCAACCCTCACTAAAAGGAACTTAGATTTCTAACTGCTGTACTTTTAAAAATAAAATTTCAGTTAAAGGTCACACACAAAGTCTGTTCTGATGAAGAAGGAAAATCACATCTTCAGATCCCACTTGTAGTATGTTGTTTCTGTATTTCTACATTCTGCCTGTAAGAAATCAATTATTTGCAAATTAAATATATAAATATTAAATAGATTTAAAACCACAAATTTGTTTGGGTTTTTTTGTCCTCCTTCAGGTCTCATGGAAAGCTCCTCTGATACAGAATGGAGAAATCCTTAACTATGAGATCCGCATGCCTGAGCCACGAATTGTCATTCCTGGGAACACTTCATCAGTGTTAAGTCATTTGGTGACAGATCTCACACCCTATACTAACTACTCTGTCACCATAGTAGCTTGTTCTGGAGGTGGTGGCTTTCTAGGAGGCTGCACGGAGAGTTTGCCTACAAGTGTGATGACACTTTCAACAGTTCCTCAGAGTGTCAGTCCATTGTCTGTGACTCCAATCAGTGAGTCTTTTATTGCTGTATCTTGGCAACCACCATTAAGGCCAAATGGTGCTCATTTGAGGTAAGCTCTCACTTGCAACTGAGGTAACATTTTTCTTCTCCTTACCTAAATCTGACTCAGAAAAATCAGAGTGACAAACTTTATGATGTGATCTCTTAATTTGTGACTTTTTGAAGTTCCTCTTTAGGGTGGCCTCATGGACAGTGGGTATGTCTAGAAGTGAAAGCAGAGTGAGCTTTGAATTGTTTTGAATTTACAAAGAGACAGCATTACTAAGAGCAAGTGTGGTATCTGTGCTGTGGCATTTCTTTTGCAGAACACAGTCAGGAAAGTCAGGTCTTTCAGATCAGTGCTATATGAAAAGCCAGAAGGAGCAAGCACAGGATATTTGAAAAATCATAACTGGTTCAAGCTGCAGCATTAACCACTTCTCAGTGTTGAGTTCAGGCAATGAGTACTGCCAACAAAATTACAAGAGAAATGTGAGATGTCTGTGAACAGAAGTATTTTACACATCCAATTTTCTCAATAATCTGTGGGGGTTATTCCACATAAAAAGAAAGTGATCTTCTGGAAGTGCAATGACGTGAAATAATCTTAAAAATTTAACCAATTAATACATTGCAAATTAGAGAGTGCTTTAGAAAAAATGGAAGGTAAAATGCTGCAGGCTTGGGGACAGAGCCAAAAATGGGAAATGTGAGAAGCGATGGGTATAGCAGGCTGGATTTCACCACAGGAAGCAGAAAATGGCATCGTGTCTGAGACTTGTCTGGAATGCTGGGATAGGGATCTTGTCTTGAATACGTCGATTACTGGATGTGTGTGCCTGTATGTACATTAAAAGAAGTATGCATCTGAGTGCATGAAGATTTATAAAGACAAATATATCTTTACATAGACACAATAAAAAATGTCGAACATCTTTCATCCTAGTGCTTTAATCATTGTAAAACATTGTGCATGGAATTATATCTGTCCTCCATATGCTCTGGTTAGTAGCTCTCTTGTAGGTGCACTGATGGGTTCAATAATTATCATGTAGTGCTGTTTCAGTTGCGTATGTTATTACAGCACAGTAGCTTGACTCTTTCTTCAGGCTTAATTAGGGCACACTACAACTGAAGGAAATGGTGATTGCTCTACAGTAAAATGTGAAGTTTTTGAAAAACAGTCCTTGTTATTCTGGGGTTATCAACATGACCATTTTACCGTAGATTATTGAAGTAATTCAGCACGACCTACATCTGCAGACTTCATTTCCTTCATGGTGTGACATGCTGCCCTCAACAAGAACAACCACTGAAGCAGCTGCTCTGTACAGCATGATGGAGCGAGAAGTCTGCAGCAAGCAGAGTAGCAGCAGCAGCTGCCAGTGGGGGTGATTTACACATGATCACCATTCAGTGTTCAAAAAGATTTTGAAGTTTTTCATGACTTGTCTATGAAATATATTGGACAGAATATGCCAGGGTTGCTCCTAATAAAACTGTAATGCTCTTTGGGTTCTGTTGATACTGATGAACCACTCATGTGAGAGTTCTTCTTGGGTTATAAAATAATCTGAATGTTTTGATAGAGTTGGACTTTAATTAGTTTTTACTATTTAATTTCAGAGGTTATACTCCCAACTTTTGCAGTAATTTGGTTTGGCACCACTAAGGTCAGTGGCACAATGGATATTTGTACCCATCTAAGATGATTTCCCAAACTCAAGGGCAAAAGCTGTTGGAAGTTATGCACATACATTCTAGCTGCCATGGGGCATAGAAGTCTCAGCTTTCTTGTAAGAGAGTTTCCTCAATCAATTTCTATTTTTGAAACAATGCAAAATCACTTTATGTGGTACCTGTTAAAGACCCTCTTAATTTAGGGCCTCAAATCTGGAATGGGCCAACATGTTCTCATCGGACTGGAGGAGGTCTTAACATAAAAAAGATGAGTATCAAATTGCACATGAAACCAGGGGTCAGAAAGAGCATTGCAACAGGTTGATGACAAAAAGTGGTGCTTAAAGTGAACTTAAAGTGAGCCTTTAAGATCTACCTGAGTGTCCACTTACATTTGGTTGGAAATTAGCAGTATCACTTTTCCAAAATGGGGAACAGAAAAAGGATGATATACAGTACCTTGGCACTTTAGAGGGTCAAACTGTATAATTAAGTGAATGCATATACATATTATCCTAAATTTCTGGGCACCAGTGGAAACACTATTGTAACTATAATTTCATTAAAACTGGAGCTCACCATTAAAGGCAGTTACAGAGTGGCTCTATAACTTGCAGGAAGAGTACAAACATATGTTGTCTTACAAAGAAAACACCATGAGCAGTCCGAAGCAAAATCCTGCTTAAAAAGACCTGTGAAATGTAATAAAGAATAATAATCCCAAAGATTTTGAACAAATCTCGATATTTTTGTTTAAAGTATAATTTTCTCTGTAATCCCTAGAATGATTAGGAAATGCAAAACTTACTGTTATCCCCTTTTAGTTAGCGTAGACACTAAGTTATTTAATCTTTGTTAAATTCCATAATGGTTTTGTATAAAAGATCAGGCAGTATCATGCCTTACTTTCTGAAAGATGGGCTTGAGCTGACTTGCTGTTCAGAATAGATACAGGAACACAGCTTCAGTTACCAATTAAAACCAGGATGAAATAGTTTGATCGTTCAAGCTCACATCATGAATACTCAAATACAAAGGTGCCTCACTAAGGTCTGCAGATGGAACAGTTAACTCATTCCACACCTGTTTGGCACCCATTTACACTGTTTATTTGCAAACACATTAAACACAAATGCACACTTAAGTTGCTACTACCAGTGAAATAGTGATAGCAATGCTACATGTTTCAGCACATTGCAGGAAAAAGACATTGTAATTTCATGGATCAGCTTGCATGTATCAGTCAAATCTGCATAAGACACTGTTACTGGGCTATTTGGACTTGGATCTTCATAGCATTTCCACAAAGCTTAAAATCTGTAAATCATTAAATAAGCTTCCATTGTTTCAAACGGAAGTTCCTAATTTTCCATTTTCAAAATTTTATTTATTTTTTTTTTAGGTAAATGAATGTTTTAAATCATGAAACATTAAAAATAATGTTTATTGCAGGAAGTTCACAGCTGCAAAAACAAAATAATGTGTGTCTTTAAAAAAATAACAACTGGGTTGGTTTTTTTGGGGGGGTTTGGGTTGGGGTTTTTTTTGTGTAATAACATTAGTTGAGATAATCCTGGTGTTCTGCTTGTCTTTTGTGTTAGATATGAGCTCCTGAGACGTAAAATCCAGCAACCACTTGCATCAAATCCCCCTGAAGATTTAAATCTGTGGCACAATATTTACTCAGGAACTCAGTGGTTTTATGAAGATAAGGGTCTTAGCAGGTGAGATTACAAAAACTATAAAAACAAATGCTGGCATTTTGTACAGTGTATGTTTAATAGTTCAAAGTATTTCTTGTGTCTTTATGTAGAACATATTCATTATGTAATGATTTTTTTTGCCATCATCTTTGGTATTAATCATTTTAATATGCATGATTTTATTATTAGTCTGACATTCTTATATATTGTTTTCCTCTGAAAAACAAATGGAAATAAAGGTCTTGTGAAATTTTAGCACTGATTTGCCCACACAATCAAACCATTTAAATGTATGTGTACATACACTCTAGGTTTTTTTTTTGTTGGCAAAAAATTCTAGGAGAGCAGAATGTTCGAGATGTTCTATCTGGAACACCTTTGAAAATTGGTTTCAGCATTGTTTTTCTTACCTGGATTTTAAAGTGCAAATTAATGATTGCTTTAATATCTTCAAAGGCAAGAAGAGTTATCTGCAGTCTCAGCAGATCTAAATTAAAGGCAACTTTATGTTAGCTTTGTTATAGTTAAATGCAGAGTGTTGAGAGTGGGAAAATGGAGGGTAGGATCTCTTTGTCAGTATGTAACAGACCTACTGTGTGGTGCAGAGCAAGACATTTGCTCTTGAACAACCATTTCTTCCACATCTCGAAGTCAAGGCTACCACCTTTAAGACAAGCAAACAGACTTGCTAAGAACCTGTAATGAAAGATTCAACATAGATCCTGCATTGTGTTTTTCTGTAGATAAAGTTTTGGGAAAACATTAATGGATGGTTTCAGATGTTTGTGTTGCCTTTTCTTGTGTGCTGGAGTGCTTTATGAGGACTGCATGTCAGTAATTGCCCTTAAAATATCTGTATATTGCTTCTACTTATTTTGAGAAAAACTGTGTGTGTATCCATCCTGAGCATGATGTGGACCAGCAGAATCTTTGCTCCTGGCTGTTGTATAGACTGAACCAAACCAAGGCCTACTGCCTTCAGCTTGTCATTGCTCACTTGCTAAAAGTCACGGCTCATTTTCATCTGGTACAGTAACTGATCACAGAACCCAAGTGTCCATTTCTTTCTTTCAACCATCTTTGAAATTCTACACGGAGTTTCCTTTGATTTTACTTTAGTTCATGCACTGATGAATAGCAGTTATGTTAGCAGCCCAGACAAAAAATATCTGACAGGGCCTCAGTGACAAGTGATCAGATACAATGACCTTTGGTGTTGAACAAGCTATGGTTATGAAAGTGCACCTAATCGTGAGACACACCTTCTTCTAGGGAGAGTCCTGCAACCTGCAGCAGGTAACTACTCAGGATGAGTTTGTAGCTGAAGATGCTGCAGAGATAATCAAGACTGTTTGTCACAGGAAGAATATCTATATACCAGCATCTATTTTCATTTGCGTCATGTTTTAAGTATGTTTCAGAATTCGTGATTTTTTTCTTATATTCTTGACAGAGGTCTATTTTTATAGTTTGTTGGGTTTTTTTTTTTTTCAGATAGCTTCTTCATTGCTGGTAGGCTAAGCCAAACCTCTTTTCATTCATTTTTGGAAATATGGATCCAAGAACGAATCTCAAATTCTTATAATTAAATCACAAGACAAAATCCTGTTCATTTTTTATTACACGTGCTACAGTGTCAACATGTTTGCAAGCAACAGAAAATGCAGAGAGGGAAGCAAGATGCATTGTGTATATTGCCACTGTTTTAAAATGTATATAGTTACAGTTGGAGCTAGTGACCTGCTATTAGTTGCTTCTCAGTGGGAACATTAAACTTAGCTCTTTTGAAAAATCAAGCTGGATGGTTGCCCAATATGGGGTGCTACTATAAAACAGTTAAAGAAGGAACAATTATATATATATTGTGAGTGACTTTTTGTAGTGAAATCTCTCTATATTTTATTCATTTGCTATATGTTCTTTTATCCTGTTTATAAATGTTTATTCCAAAAACCTTTTATTCCAAAGTGTTACAACTTCAGTGCAGATTTGAACAAGATGATCCTGTGTTTCTGTTGTTCATAGAATCATAGAATGTTAGGGATTGGAAGGGACCTAGAAAGATCATCTAGTCCAACCCCCCTGCCAGAGCAGGGGCAC
>JANHGL010009303.1:22026-38586 GCA_024611195.1 Ceyx melanurus | reverse complement strand
GTCCAACCCCCCTGCCAGAGCAGGGGCACCTAGACCAAGTCACCCAGGAACACATCCAGGCGGGTCTGGAATGTCTCAAAACAATTTTATTGTTGTTGTGTTGTTGTGCAATTTTCTGTGAGGTTTTCTGAATTATTATTATTATTATAAATAAGTTTTATGATTATAAAACATACTTTGATATGTCATTTGATATGGAGAAGACATTATGGAGTGGCACTCACATGTTTTAGTAAATATACAGGAAATATTTAATGTAATAAACCTATGTAAATTGAATAATTTAGAAAATTACTTTATTAGGCTTTTTTTTTTAATGTTTTTGAGGTGGGTGAGTCCTGGCTGTGGGGTGAATCACTTTTATTAATGAGACTCTGCAAGTTAAAATCAATGGGTTTCCCAAAAGAGGAAAAAAGCCACATTTGATTAAATACTGATCCAATTTTTGGCAGGTTGCCACTGCTGTAATTACATATTGAATTGAGCTATAATCTCTCAGCACCTCAAAAGCTACAACTATGAAGAAGTGGAATAATGTGTTTTATTTTTGTTACCGTGTTAATCATGCTGAATTATTTAAAAAAAATATAGACACCTCTTATAGAGTCTTCATGGGTGCAAACCCTAGAGCTGAATTTTTCAGACCAGGTGGAACAAACAACAGAACTTTGGCATGGGCAGAAGGTTTACAGTAACTGTTTTCTACATCTGCATTTTTTGTTCCATTTAATTATTTTTAAAATATCTTAGGTACACAACATATGAGTACAAGCTCATTGTGCACAACGAGGTAGGATATACATCAAGTGAAGAAATGATAGCTACTACATTAGCAGGATTACCAGAGAAAGGAAGTATCCTCACTGCACATGTTATTAATCATACCGCTGTAGAAGTGGAATGGTCAAAACCAAGTAAGTGTGCTTAGTATTTATTCTAGTAACTAGATGTTAACCTGCCATCACTTATGCTGGTCTGCCTTGCTCTCATAGGAAACAAAGTCCTTGTCTTGATTTATAATATACCAAAGTGTCCTTGAAGGAAGAGAGGAAAGAAATAGGGAAAAAAATGTGCACATTTTGCTATTTCTGTCATGTTCGTCTTTATTATATGTTATTTCTGTAGAATGACAATAGTGAAAGTGATGAAATAGTTAATGCAAACTCAATAGAAAACTATAAAGTAGTAGTACACATAAATCCTGTTGTCTTTGTGGTATATTTAATCTCTTTATAGAAAAATTTGCGTATACATTCCTTCAGGATAAAAGTTATCCCTGTTCTCTTTTTGCTCTGCTCCTTAAAATGAATTTAGCCAGTTTCTCTAGTTGGTTTGCTAATACAGCAGTGGGGAGTTTCTTCTTGACTTACATGCAAATGATTTTATAAGTGCTGATTTGCAACAAATGTAGTCTCTTTATTTTATAATTGCATGCCTGAAGTAAGCATGCTTATAAAACCTGACAAATGTAATAGATCTGAAGCAGCTCACTGAAGTTTCATTACCTTAGTAATCTAAACCCCTGACCTTCTAGATGTAGGTAATGCAATCTGGTTTTATTTTCATTCATACCTTAGGAGTTTCCTCCATATATGCTTGTGAATGCAAAGGTTAAATAGGAAGTTGGGGCCATTTGTTTTTTTTAAAAAACCTTATCGTATTTTATTACTTCTTATGTTGCAATAAGCATAATAACTATTTTTTATACCCATGTTTCTTTTTTCTTTTTTCTAATATTATTTAAATAATTATTTTATCGTTCTCTTTAGGAACACCATAGTCCTTAATGTAGTTTGTCTTGCTATCTTTATTTTTCTGGAAAACCTACTGATGGTTTCTGACTTCCAAGAATTTATTATTGTATCTATACTTAAAATAATAATAACATATCACTCTTAGGAATTTCTATGACAAAACTGTTATTAAATCTGAACAAATGCATTTGGCTTTGTATCTATGTTCTTTCCTAGTCAGATGAGTCCTGTTCAGAGGTACAGCACGTCATATAAAGCAGTATGCATTAGTGCTTAAAAATTTTTTGCCATAATTATTCTTTTCATCGTGATGCCTACTGGAAACGCAGTCACATTTGATCAGACTGGAACTTAAACTGTTTGACAAAGAACAGATAACAGACTACATCTGAGTTATTAAAATGGGGAAGCAAGACTTGCCTGGAATCCTTGTTTATCCAATAGCTTCAGTCCAATGAATGTCCTTTCCTATGTTGCCTGAAAATCAAACTATTCTTTTTCTTCCTTTCACTGGGGAACATAGTGCTGGGCAAAACACTTTTTAGGAAGAAATGTGAGCAATTGGGTTTTTTTCCCCTGTAAATATAATGCTTATGAGTGTATCACAGCTTTAAATGTAGATTATGCTATCATTCTTGTTCTAATATAATAACATTTTCATTGTCACTATGGCCAAAAGGCTGTCTGTATAAAGTAGAATGTAACTCTAATTTAAGGCATAGTCACTTGCCTTTTATTCATGGCTAGAAGACAAAGGAATTCAGTACTTTTCTTTTTGGGGTGGGAGAGTGTTCTTTGAAAGAAAGAAGCAAAAAAAAATGAGGTTTCCATCTTAAACTAGTGATGCAGATTTTCTTCTTCTGTCTGGGTGAAAGCCATCCTTTTGTGCACCACTGCTAGCAGTGGATTTCATTTATTAATTTGTTTACCTCACAGATTACATTGTCATCATGGGGTTGTCTAGAGAAAGCAAGCTTTCTCCAGTATTAGATAGGATGATGAACTGTTAATGATTTTGGCAAGTCTGGAAGAGCAGCCTGCATCACTTTTTTTAAGGGTGACATTGAAGGCACTTGAATCTTTCCTTTTGATTTTAAATTATGAAGTCTGCATAAAATATGTTTTTATCTTCACAGTCAATATTGTTTGATAGGAAACTTGCTGACTGAATAATTCTTAGTCAATGTCCCAGTGTTTTTCCTTTCTTTTCTCAGCACTACAAGATCTGCAAGGAGATGTTGCATATTACACCCTCTTCTTGAATTCTACTGATGATAGAAGATCTGTGAGGATCCAGGCTGATGTAAACTCTATAGTCATAGGTGACTTGCAGCCCAGCACAGAGTATTGGATATTTTTTCAAGTTTTTAATGGAGCCCACAGCATCAACAGTGAAGCTGTGCATGTGACTACATCAGATGGAGGTTGGTTAGCAGTGAATGTGGCTTGGCTTAAAATCTGAGAATGAAATTGATTGATTTTTGTTAGGGTTGAGATCAGTCATCCTTCCATTATAAAATTTCCGGTATAAAAGGAAAAAGGGCTAAAACGCTAAATGCTTAAGTGCTGGTTGTCATCATGTGTAGATCAATAAACGGTCCCACTGAGACAGAAGCAAAAGCTCTAATAGCAGGTATTAACCCAGTTTGTTCTCATCTTCTCCTGCATATTCCTATCTATGTGCACTGTGTTTGGAACTGAGTTCATATCAATAAATGGTGGAATTTAGAAACAATTAATGGGTTTTTTAAAAGATTTGCTCTGTGAAGCGATGTGCTTTTGACATGACAGTCACACACAGGGCCTTTCCTGAGTCACCAGAAACTCTAGGTGTAAGTTCAGTCTCTGAGAAAATCCTTTATGAGTCATTTCTATGCCAGTGGCAAGTGCAGAGAAAGGGGGATGAATATGTGAGGATAAAATAATAATAAAAAAATTGTGCATCTGAAATGTGCTTAGAATGGTATTTCTAATCTTTTTGCTTTATAAAGTCTCATTATAAACATTATAATATCATTACCTCAGAAGCAAGTGTTCCAGGTCATTAGCAAAGCACTTTAAGTGAGGATTCCATTTCCTTTCTGATGCCAAAGGTCATCACCTTTTGTTTATAAAATAGAATTGATCATAAGGGCAATTTTTCAACTGATTAAGATGGGTTCTTATGATAAAAGTAGGTCTTTTAATGGTTATTTCTGACATGCTTAGATAATTATGTAATTTAATGCTAAGGAAAATGTTGGTTTCTGTGTGTTTTTGTTTTATTTTTTATGTTAGACTTCATCATTACCTATAGTAATCAAACATTCAAAACCATTTACATAATGACAATATTGCATATTGCTTCATCTTGCTTCAGCTATGAGGCTGATAAAGTCACGTTCCAACAGACATACAGTGGTTTTAGTTGGTCTCAGGTTTTTCATGAAAAGCAAAATGCTCTGTTTTTCTGTTATTTTGCAGGATTAGGATTGGGGGAGACATAAAAATAGTATTTGTGTGTTGGCAGTGCAGATGGGTGAATAATTTATCATCATATCTCACTGGCCACATACTACTGATGATTGACACTATGCTGCTGGTATAAAGCATTTTACCATCAGCTCTCATGGTTTCTAACTGAGAGTATAATAAGCCAATTTACAGAAGACTACAGACTGTGATAACTTCATCAGAGGAAAGCAGATAAGCAGTGAACCCTTTGCTAAACCTAAATACTAATCTGCATTTAGTTAAACAAGTGCTTTTGCAGAGACAGCTGGAGTTTATTCAGTTTCTTCCTTTATTTCTAGAGCCTGAGGGCATGTTCCCTCCAGAGGTTGTCATCATCAACAGTACAGCTGTACGTGTCATCTGGACATTGCCTTCAAACCCGAATGGTGTTGTCATTGAGTACTCTATCTATGTAAATAATAAGCTGTACAAGACTGGAATGAACGAGCCGGGGTCCTTTCTTTTAGCAGATTTGTCACCATTCACTGTATACAATATACAGGTAGAATTTTTTTTTTCAAATATTTTTTTTTTCTGGGTTGTGTAATATTTGTATTTTTACATAAAATATGCATATTTCCAAGTGGAATATTATTTCATTGATTTCTTTATATACATGGACATATATTTGCACTGATGTTTGTTTGCATATACATACAAGGCATAAATTTCTTTTCAGCGTATTTTAAGTCTGTGTACACTTTTCAGAATACAAATTTCCATTATCTTTTTGCAAACCATCAGAACTCCATTTACTTTCCCCTAAATGCTTTATATTACATTAGCAAAGTCCTAACATATATTACAGAGAGGCAAAGATTCTACTCCTACTCATTAAAAGAAAATTGCAATTGTCTTAGAAACATCAGGCATGCATAGTATATCAGCACAGAAAAATAATGATGTTGCATTTGTCATATTTTAATCATTTTTTGCTCTCCTTATCCTTCTGAGGAGGAAGCAGAGCTGATCTCTGAAATTGTAGTAGTATTTTTTATACTGTTAATAAGTGCAAAATATTTTTTTTTTTGCTTTTCCATTTCATTATCTTTGCCTCTTTAGTCATATATCTAATGAAAGGCAAAATACTGTGTGCAAAAGCGTAAGCAAATAAATAAACTCTTTCTGTACTTAAGTTGTCAATAAATGCAGTTTGACACTTAATTGTAATTCTTACAATCAATCTATTTTTTTCAGGTTTGGTTTGCATTACATATAAGAAGGACATAGTAGTACCGTGTATACTCTGTTTTAAAAACTTCCATCCAGTTACTAAATGCCATAAAAAACCATCACAGATAGCATACCTTAAGAGATTTCTATGTTCCAGCCCCTCTGAAACAGCAAAACTCCATACATGAATACACATACGACTTTCTGAATGCCACTTGGAAGCACATTTGTCTTTTCTCAATAACAATGCAAATTCAGAGTACTGCCTAACTTATAGACCCTCTATATTAATTTACCATGGCCACCTTCTGTTTCTTGAGATGTTAATTATTCTTCTCTTCTGCTTTCCTAGTCTTTATATTGGATATATATTTGCAGCAATGTGATGGGTAAAACCAAAATAAGCTGGGTTTAATTTTTTTTTTCCTTTGGAATATTTTTTTCTTGTTCTGGAAACAATATTATCTTGGATGCATGTGCATCTCACTGGCAATCTTACCGCATTATCTTTCATTTTTGTTGCTCTTTTATTTTGCTCAATGTCTCTATTAATAGTACAGAAACAATGTTACCATCCTTCACTAGCTATTTGTCTTCACCTCTGCTGAGTTTAATCCCAACAATTGAAGGAATCAGTTTTCATTTCTGTGGCATTTTTCATAACAAAGTATATGATTCCTATTTCAGATTTTCACTTACAATTTTCCAGAATAGACATGAGAGAATAGAAAATAATCCTTATTTTTATGTCAGAATGTATGTAGAAAACTTAGTCAAGGTCCCAAATCAAAGTACATCTCTTTCTGGTGTGTGTACCACATGCTACTTATACGTTCAGAAAACCGGTTTCACTGCATCTTTGTTGGTGACAATTTAATGGAGAGAAGCAATTAGTGTCAAAGGGCTGCATGTAGCCTTTGTTTTGGAAAATGGTAAGAGAAAATTCTATACAGTTCAGTGTACCCCTGGAACTTACCTCAAAGTTGCCATATATTCCTGGCGGTAATGAATCTTTTAAATAGAAAAGAATAAAATCTCGGGTGAAGATAGAAGTCTAAACAAATAGCAGAGAAGAACAATTTCTGCAGTTGAGTATGTGAAACTTATGTTCTTCTTCATCAGATTGAAGTCTGCACGGTGTATGCCTGTGTGAGAAGCAATGGAACCCAGATTACAACTGTGGAAGATGAGCCAAAGCAGCTGTCAGCACCCATTATTCACATCATTAGCTCAAGGTACGATGTTATAGGTGGCTTTCATATACCAGAATGATTTGTATCTGGAATGGGAACCAGAATGTCAGGTTGTCTTCTCTCAGTTGAATAAGGTGCATAAAAGAATTCAAAATACACTTTGAAAACAGTTTTCATGGTTGTTATTTTTGGTCTTGGAGTTTCTAGCCAAAAGAGCAGTTGAAGAAATCTCACCCTCAGTTGATTGTACATATCCATTTGGATATCACTGTGTTGGGATAAAAAAATAAAGCATAAGTGGAAGTAGTTAAGAGGATAAGTGAGGAGGAATTAAAATTATCACATTTTGCTGTCAGTTAAGAAGAGGAAGATTAATGCTCAGGGAGCAGTGTGATGCTGATAATGGAAACTTAGAATAATTGTGGGTAAAAAACCCCTCACCTTTCACAACAGTAAGAATTAGTAAGCTATCTTAAAAGGCATGCATATCTATGTCTCCTTGAACTACGGTTTGCAATCTGCCTATCCACTATATCCACAGGCATGGGCACACTTCTTAGTTCTAAAGGGTGTATCAGATTTTCAGTCCTTAGAAGCAGCCAAATAGTAATATATCCAGTAATTCTTTGGGAGTTAATATCTTTCAAAGACAGACTAAAATGAAGCTGGCTAACATGTTTTTCAGAATTACACCAACAATAAACCAGCCTCCTGTGTTTATGTTATTATTCATGTTATTTTATTACCCTTCTGGTGCAGTATGCTCATTATGTGTTTCCTTTATAGAAATATTTTATTTTTTTTAAATAAAAATGTAACATCTGAGCCTTCAGAAATGTCCAGCAGAATAGAATTGCAGCTCCAGTCTCTTAAGGATTCTTGTTTGCTGTTTATCTTTTCTACATTATGCTTGAATTCAACATTTGTCTCTGTATAAGGGTGAAATTAAGCTTGCTGTTTTTCTGTCACACATACAGATATAGTCAAACCTTATTTGATGATAAGAGCTCAATTCAGGATCTCATCTTTTGCCCTTGGCTTTAACTTATGTATGCCTTTGTCTGTATAGTCTGTACGGCAAACACTTATGCATGTTTCTGCTATTATATATAGACTAAATATGTCATAACACATGAATTCAAAAGGATCAAAAATGCCTTCCTACTTTATAATCTGCTCAGCCAGAAACAGACTCTGTTTCTACACTGCCTTTTCCTACATGTCATATTATCATCAGCTGTTCTTATATCCCAAAAGAATACTAACTACTGATCGATTGCCCAGACATGTCTGGCCATGGCCTACACGTGCCCCGGGTAGTTCATTTATTTGCCACGGTGGATTTGCTAGAGTGGAATTTAATCAATAGCTAATTCATTAATTCTAGTCCTCGAGTATGTAGGGATTGTGCAGTATAAAAATGACTGGCTGCCTTCAGCTTTGATTGAAATATGACAAACACTACAGCTGACAGCTTCAGCAGGTGCTGGACTGAATATGAATTTTGCTTATTTGTCCTCTGTGAAAGAAAAAGCTTTGGCAAAAAAACCAAACCCAGATTGTTTAGACAAGGGGGCATTTTAATACAGATCTGTCAACAGACAGAGAAAAAAGGCATTTCTAGAGTATAGGCTCATGGGATACCTGAGATATAACACAGACTGGGCAGTTTATTGTCTTTAATTGGAATCATGCTGTTTGTCCCTCTTCTGAATCAGTTTGGGGAGCTGTATTATTGATGAGAATGCTGTAGGATAATGTCTTTGTAGCATTCACAAATAATTGTTTTAAAATTTGCCTCAAGGTGCTGCATGACATAAATTACCATTTCACCCAACAACTTCTTAGAAGTCTTTCTGATAGCAGCTCCATCAACAATGTTCTAATGAAGGTTATACCACTAGAGCCATTATAAATACCTTACTTTTCTACCCCTTACAGTTAATAACTTCGCTTCAGGCTGAAATTTGGCACAAAAGGTCGCAGTCCTAGAATTATTATTTTATAATGCTGAACTTGAAATAGAAAACAGTATGGGACTCAATCCAGAAATCCTAAGTCAGGTTCTTGTATGTTATATTTTGTATTTGGGTTTTGGGGGCTTTTGGGGGGAAGTGGAGAGGTTGCATTGGCATTATTCAGGTAGAAACGAATGTCTGGTGAGGGGGTGTTGTTTTGTTTTGTTTTGTTTTGTTTTGTTTTAATGGGGACCTCAAGGTTTGTCTCTATATGGAAGAATCTTATTTTATTATACAGTTTAGAAAGTTCTCTGGGTGCTGAATGCATGTGGATGCAGTTAAAATGTTGATGGCTCTGAAAACACCATATGGCATAAACTAGGCAAAATCCTTCCTTGCTTCATGAAGAAAGAGAGTGCTGTTTATGCACTTTGGGGGAACCAGAAACCCTGGTCAGGTTGTAATAAAAAAAATACGATAATGCCATGGGAGAAAAAGCTCAGTGAATTATTTGGTTTGATTTTCAATATCATGAGTCTCAAAAGGTCTCCATATCAGATGATGTTCATGAGTGAGTTGGAGGAACTATTTCAAATTATCATGTCAGTGAGAGATGTTTAAGCAAATGGATAAAGCATACAGCAATAAATTGTTGAGATGATAGTATTTGGTCAGAAGTTCTAAAGGTGCCCAAATATGAAAGTGTCTGTCTACTGTGCTTTAAATTAATCTTTGTACTGGAGGAATGGAAGATGAGACAGTGTAGTGCATATTTCTGCAAGGGTATATGAGGAACTTAAGACAGGTGAATCTGATTATCCATACTGGGAAAGTGGGCAGAAAGTTAAAAAAAAAAAATTAAAAAATGAAGGGATTCATAACTATGTGAATAAACATGAAATGCTGGGGAAGCTTGTCATGGAATCATGACAACCTATGATAAATTAACCTGAAATCTCCAGAAGACATGGAAACATAAAGGTTTCTCATGTATGCTTGGTTTTATAGCACTTTCCTTAAATTGTTGAAGACAGTGTTCCTATGGAGGAAACCCTACCACTTTGGCTGATTTAGTAATGGGAAAAACAAAGTCCAGAAAGATTTCCCTAAAAAGTTTGGAGCAATAACTGAAGTGTAATGCTATTTATCAGACTTTCTATATTTTGTCATATGGCCTCTCTAATTATTTACCACTTCAGACTACAATACTGCAGATAGTAAAATTTAAGTTTTTTAAAATTAAGTTTTAAATGTAATGATTATATGTGATGAGACTAACACACCATTCATTCTCAAGATTCAAAAGTGAGGTTCTGTAATCTTCATGTTTACATATTTCCTGCTATGTTGAACAAAAAAATTTGGAGTTTCTTTCATGACACATGGACACTTGAAGCTGGTTGATACTCGAAGCAGACAAAAAACAGGATTTCCTTTCCAAAGTCTGGTTTACCAAAACGTATCTGATATTATATCAAAATTCTGACATGCTGGTATTTTTCATGGATTTTAAAAAACAATACTATTTCTTCCTGGAAATGTCAGAATGAATTGGCTTAACATGCTTGAGCCAATGTATTTGAGTTTCCTCTGCTGCATCAAAAGCAAATACACCTCTGTGGATTGGTTTGGAAGTGTTTTTTAATCTCCTCGTGGTGCTGCAGTGCCTCATGGACCTTGTAGTCTGAAGCAGTTAATTTCTGTCAACCTGGTTAGGCTGCCTTTTCTGTGGGAGGGAGCCCCACTTCAGTGTTTCCACCACATTGACAGCAGTCATAGAAGGGACTCGTCCAGCATTTCTATTATCCTAAATTTCACATGCTGAAGTTTTCTCTGGTCAGAGCAAGATTATACTATGCACGTTAGATGTGGTACATTCACCTGTGCCTAGAATTTGCAAGTCTGCTTCAGTGATTCAGGCTGTGGGTGCTTCCCAGCATAGACACAACTCTAGTTCATCTGACTGAGGATAACTGGAGGATGAAGAGGAGAGGGTGGGCAGGCTTTGCCCCCGTGTTTCTGCAGCTGTATCAAATGCACCATATGTGACACAGCTGGCTGCATGTTAAAGCACCTATCATGTCCCATTAAATCTGCACCTGCTCAAGAATGTTTTCAGCTCAGCCTGGGGTATTTCTTCAGATGGGGTGTGTCAACACATTGTGAAGGAGTCTGCTTATCTGTGAGTTTTCATACTGAGTTTTATCCTTTTTGTGTCACTGGTCAGTGAACTCCCCCACCACATCGTCTTCTTGTGCTACTGCAGCTTTACACAATATCAGGCTATGTCCATCCCAAATGTGTATCTATAAATTATATAATAAAATAATAAAGTGATTGCTTCTTAAAGAAAGAAATACAGAAGAACAGAAATTCTAATACAATTAGAAATATTCTAGTTTGAAATTATTTTTGAGTTAAATATGACTTGCAAAACTGCAAAAAATGGCTCGATACTTTGAAAATACACCTTTGAAGGTCTGAATGAAACTTGCAGAAAGCAAATAGTTCAAAAATATGACTGGGAATATTTTTTTTTGCTCCTATGTGCTATACTGTGCAAAGACCAGGAGAGAGTTGCAATGGTATTTCTAAAGGTTGAAATGCTGAGCTGCTTTTCCTTCTCATTTTATCTTTTTCTCTGAAGTGTATACAATTTATTTTCTTTCTTTTACATTTTTAAGTTCTGTAACATTATTTAATTATAAATGTGTTTATGTGCACAAGTATTTGCTCCTGTGCATGTAGGAGAAAATGTAGTGAATATAATATAGCCATGTACAGAACATAGAATTAAATCTATGCTTCAGATAAAGACCTTGGAATGATAATGATGACTCGACAAGTCACCTATGAAGTTACTCCTTCATAGGTAACATTATTTCCTGTTCTGCAAAGGCTTATTTCTATGTGTCTTCCTCTGTTTGTACCTCAAGGAAGTGAAATAGTTCATTTATTTTTATTCTGTTAAGATGTCAAAGTTTATCTCAGCAGCTGTTTTTCACTGTAACATTTTCACTTTAAATTAATGCTAATTTATGATGTCACTGGCATTCTGACAGTGCCTGTGTAATTGCGACATGGAGATTAAAAAGAGGTACTTGGTACTGTGCAGTGTTGTCAGTCCTTCTATTGATCTGCATGTAGCATTGGGATCTCTTTCTCTCTACCCAAAGAGGGTCAAAGTGAAAGAAAATTATGCAGCATGTCAGAGTGATTATGCAAGAAATGGAGTTTTCATTTGAATACCATAGTAAAAAGTGTACATTACAAAAGACAGAGTGAATTTCTGTTTCAAACGCCCCTTCTGACTTTTTTAAAAAATTGTAATATTGAATGATGTTTCAGAGCCAATGTCTGCACATTTTTAGTAGTGATAGGCATGCTGCAGTTTAACATGATTTTTCCATTAAGCTGCTTTCTTCCATAAACATGGTCTGATATCAAACCTGAAATCAACAACAGGATTTTTTTTTACAGTCTTTTGTGGGCTTTTGTGCTCCAAGTCAGAAGTCTTGAGTCTTACTTGTGACAAACACTTGTATTTTTTACTTCAAATTTTATGTCAACAAAAATGTTTCAGCACAAAAGACAACCAGTGCTTCTTGGTGCATGGTGATTTTGTCCTTTTAATTCTGTGCTGAACAATACCTATCAAAGAAACGTGTTTGTTTTTTATAATGTGTTTCAATGCAAGGAAAAGGCAAGATGAACACAAACCCTTTCTAAATGGTGACAGAGCACAAGGTAATCGTGAAGCACTGGCAACAGCTTGAAGGGTAGAGGGTGGTCTTTTAACCCCCAACTGCCCATCCTCTACCAGGTTCCTATCCAAGAATGGAACAGTCATGCCAGCCCTGACAATAGTTCATGTACACCTTTGCTATAGCACAGGAAGATGTACTGAGTCCTTTCTCCTACTACTGGTAGGAAATAAGTGAAATGCTAGAAAGTTTATTACACATAAATTTAACCAAGTATGAATAAGCTTTTAAGGACTTTGATTGCATGTGTGATTTATTTTCCAATAGCATTAGCACATATAGACACTTTTTTTCATAATCTTATTTCTTGTGGTTATGAAAGTAGCTGTGAAATTCACCATCTAGAGAAATATTTTGGACACTTCAAAATTCCATGTGAACTAGTATAAATGGAAATACAGTAAACTAATCCTTTAGTGTTAGTATCCACAGAAGCACACATACTTGCAATAATTAATCAGATACTATTTTTCTTATTGTAGGTCTCTTCAGATCAACTGGGCATCACCAGGACAGCCAAATGGCATTATCCTGGGATATGAACTCTTACGTAAAGCGTGGCAGAGGTGTACCCCATCAAAGACTCCAAGGAGCAGCAAAAGTAATAGGATGTGCATCTTATTAGAATGTAAAAAGCATGAAAATATCTGTGGAGATGTGTGTTATCATCCAAAGTTGAAGGTACATGTATATTCTTAAGTTAATGAAAAGTCGTAGTATTTTTTAGGAATAAGTGTGAAAGTGTGTAAACCAAAATTCTTCAGTTATCAGAGGAAAGGAAGTGGAGGGTTTTGCTTCTTTTGCTATTTTCAAATCAAGGCTCTGACATGCCTTGAAACTCTTTAAAACCAAATACATGTCTGAGCTCTGTACAGGGATAGCTGTGCAAAAATCTCCAGCAGTGTATGTGAGTCAGTTGATGACAAGTGATTCTGTGGTCTTAAGTCTGTTGTTGACTTTATTTCTCCTTCCAGAAGAAATGAAATTGTTACCTTTTATGACTGTCTTTTGTATAAATATTTTGGTTTGGAGCAATAGTGCAGTTCTAAAGTGAATTCCCAGATGGTTTTCTTTCACTATGTCCTCATGAAAAGTAGAAGTAGTTATATGCAAACAAAATCCCTTGCATGGGAAGCTAACCCAGAACCTGTTTCAAAAACCCATCAAATATGCTCTGGCTCTGGATGGGAACTTTAGGTTCCCAACCAGCCTGTGGACCACCTCACATCACAATGTGCATCTGAAGTTTCTTCCCTTCAAAAAGCTTTTCTCCACATGCATAGTGTAGATGTTCATCCCAAGGAGTCAGCCTATATCTGATCCAAAGTAAATCTCACAGACCATGTGTAATGGAAGTTTGGGGAATCTCAGTACTGACTTGTTCAATCTACTGATCCAATTTTATAGTGACAAATTACATCGTGGGTGTATATAAAGGCAGATCCCTGCATGTATTTTTTGCATTCCACTTGGAACAATTGGTTTTGCTCATCTGCCTGCCATAAATCACACTGTAAACTATTAGAGGAGATTCTTTGTCAGCTCAAGTATTCAGGTGTCTGTGGATGGTAGTTCATATGGTTCCTTTGACATAAAGTGATTGCATTGGACCACTTAAAGGTCATAGGACATTTTCAAGGTGTATGCAGATTTTCAAAACCACTAGTGAAACTATAAAGCTTCTCTGTGAGGAATCATTCCTCAAAGCCTGCACAGCAAATAGTGGTTATTGACATGACTTGCTAGGGTTCTTCCCACCCCCCCCTCCCCCAAATTCTTCCTTTGCTAAATGCTTAATGGCAAGATTCTGTACTGGGGAAAATCTATTTAGATTCAGTTACAAGTGGGTGGCTGTTACTTGACAATGATGAGCAGCTCTGAATGGGATCTATTGTCAGATGTATTTTTAAATTATGGCTATTTTCAGGTTAATCATGCGAGTTCCTGTTTAGGAGTAGGATCAATAGCATAGCAGGAGTCTGTAATGGTTTTTATTGACAAATGAGGTAGAAAACTCTTAGTTTGAAAGTAAGATTTAATGTAATGAAATAGTCTCCCTATTTGTCAAAGCCATCATGACATGTTCTTTGACTAAAGCAAACAATATGTATTCACAAGATTCCCTGTCAGACAAGACAGTAATTAAGGGAGTGAGTTATTTGAGGAGTTCAAATCAAAATATAAATTATTTCAGCCAACACAGCTTTAGCTTTTGAGTTTCCTCGAAAGCAATACTATACTAAACAACTGAGTTTCTGAAATCTTGCAAGTGAATTATAGGCAGTTGTTTTAAAAGGTAAATTTATTTCACGTTTTTGGCATGGTAGTCTTTTTAATGGCTTTTGACATGTGTCAAAACGTTAAATTGCTATTATATTAATTTTCAAAGTTTTTTTCTCTATTTTTATTTTTTCAGCTTTATGTGTTTATAATTACTTTGAGCTTGGAGAGTCTGTATTTATTTTTATAGCTTCCCGACTTTCAGGTTTTTTTATAATTAATTTTACATTACTTTGTTATCATGGTCTCTATGTATTCTCAGAGACTGTAGTTAGGAGTTGGTGCTATTTTTTAAGTAATGGATATATAATAAATGACCAGAAGGTCCACAGGAAACTGAAACACTTGTACATAAGATGACATAAAATTTGTGGGTGAATTGGTTCAAATTCAGTGCTTTGCCTGCTTTGCTATACGTATCTGCACTAGCCATTCAAAATGAGATACCTACAATGCTTCCTGGCACATCTATACTCCTTTTAAATGAGAGCCATAGAAACAGGCATAGAAATCACTGTCAGTCTATGTCAGCTATAACACTGAAGAATTTATGCCAATATATATGGCCCTTAGATTCATCTACTGGACAGAAGTGAAGAAAAGCAACACTGACCAGGGTATGCTTTCTTTGAAAAGAAAGCCTCTAGTCACAACAGCCAACTCCTATTCACCATACATTCATTGTACAGCCAAATGCAAATTAATGCCACTGACAATTAAATGCTAAGCAACTTAAGTATTCAGATCCAGAATAATAAACAAGTTTTTTGTTCATTTATTGTTAGATTGGTCAGCAAAAGCAGGCAGATGGTATGTATGTAGTTCTTCTAGACAAATAGGTTGTGAAGTTCTCAATTTTGCTTGGGTCATTTATTGCATCTTTTATACAAGACATAATGGGTCTAATTTCACTCTTACAATTTCCTTGAATTCAGGAGTATAAAGTAAGAAAAAGAGCTATAGCCTTGATTATTTATTACTATTTCTTCATGGATTTATGGGTTACATTTGGCATCATCAGCTTGCTATTGTATTACACTACAGAAAAGGAAGGATTTGCTATAATTTTTTATCTATGTAAGAGATGCCCAAAATATAATCCCATCCAACCACAAAAAACAAAGTGTTTCAGTAATAGGAATAAAAGGGTGTGCTTTCTACTGCATGGCAGAGCAGGATGCAGAGATTCATCAGCTAACATTGGCAGAGTTTGGTCTATCTAAGTAGCAGAGTTATAGCAGAAAGGCAGTTCTAAATAGCAGGGTTGCACTGCTATTTGTTTCATGTATTTGGCGTGCAGGTGGGTATCTCTGCCTATCACTGTGCTGTGTAAATAAGCCAACTTGCTGTCTTGGGAATCTCTGAAAGAGCAAATGACCTTTTCACTACAAGGGACATGTGTACATGCACATTCATGGGCTCATGTAGGCCTGATATTAAGCGTAACAAAGGCCAAAAAAAGTTTCCTGCTCTCCTAAGTTATCTTTGCATCATACCCTGACTTCATATCTCTAGTTGTTGTCCAGTTTTCTGGATAATCGTTTTCAACATTAGAAATCTTTGTTATTTTAATTAATGCTGACACAACACTGTGCCTGTGTCCTTACCCTGGTGCATCTAATTAGACTTGGATGGATTTACAATTCTTGAGTGCAAAAAGAATTTACAAAGGGGTTTTATTTTGTGCAGTTTTGCAGAAGAGCTGAGAATAAACTCTCATGATCTGCAAGGCTTTTGACATGGTCCCCCACAACATCCTACTCACCAAGTTGGAGAAATATGGATTTGATGGGTAGACTGTACAGGGGATAAGGAATTGGCTGGATGGTCGCATCCAGAGGGTGGTGATCAATGGCTAGAAGTCCAAGTGGAGAACAGTGACAAGTGGTGTCCCTCAGGGGTCTGTACTGGGACCTGTATTGTTTAATATCTTCATTAATGATAT